>CAEFZY010012760.1:0-48127 GCA_903066815.1 Brachyrhaphis roseni
AAATATGCAGAAATTACTGATCAGAGTGCAAGTATTTAGAGTCAAAAGTATTAATACTTCTTTACCCTTTTCAGACAACATTTTATGGATCTAACATTAATTTTAAGTACTAGAACAATACAAGATAGTACTTATTCAGAAAACCCACAGACAATACTTTACAAGAATCTCTTTTCATAGCGATTGCAACAACATATATTTGGGGATAGGTTTCTAACAGCTTCTTTCATGTTTGTTCAGTCCCCAAATGGATTTTGGAAAGCATCAAACTGGACTTCAGGATTCTTTCAAAAATGAATGTCTTCATGCTGCTTTAAAAGAGATATTTGTCCTGCAGTTTTTAGATGTGCCACAGCTACAAAACACTGGAATGAAATGGCTTGATTGCCTCCTTCTTGTGTAGATCAGTTCTCCAGAGCCTTGCTAATGACCTAATTATTCTATTCAGGTGTGGTGCAGCAGAGGCACATCTAAAAGTTGCAGGGCAGTGGCCCTCCAGGACTGGAGTTTGACACCTGTGACTTAGAGAAACTACTGCCTGTAATGTTTTTTTTCTTCAGTCAACATCCACAATATGCCATTCAACACCAAGAAAGTCAAAGAAAGAACAATACTCAGCTCTTAAAATGCATTAAAGGGCCTATCGTCTTTCCCTTCTCTGTTCTCATCTTGCCGCGGGACTGATGACTTTGTATTTTCTGTTATTTCTGGCATGCTGTCTCAATCCATCTGTCAATCATTTCTCCGAAGGGGGACGGTAATATGACTTCCGCCATAAAACAAAGTACTTTCTGACAGACAGTTTAGTCTGTCACCCTGTCTGTCCGTTCGAGCACGACTGAAACACAAGATCATTCTAGGACACAACAAAACTACACAGCTTGGGATCTCTTATCATATTTGGGGATAATCGAGATACTTTCAGTCCATGTGACAGATAAAAGAAATTCTGCCCTGGAATGTTGTTTATCACATAATTTAATCATTTGCAGTCCAATCTGCAGTATTAATTTAGACAAAGCAGCTGCTTAACTGAGCACACAGGCAACCAAATGGCATCCTCAGGAAATAAACTGGCCAGGTTGGCAATGATTAGGTGTTGTGAGGCGGCAAGTCATGTGCCGCGAAAGCCCCGCAAGCAGTCAATCATCTAAATGGATGAGTAGCTTTATTACATGAGTACTATCAAACTTTATCAAGTGCTCTCTTTCAATTTATTTCCAAAAGGAATCGTCTCTGAAGCCATAACACGGTGAATGAGAATGCCGTCAGTGGAAGTCTGAGCATCCTGCCAGTTTGTGAAATTACTTGCAGAGAAAAAAAATTGATTTGCCAACAAGCAAACAATCGCATGTTGAGACAAGGTATTTATTTATTTATTTAAAATATCATCCATTTCCACGCGTCAATTCTGCCACTCCACCAACAACTCTACGCCTCTGCCAATGTCTTCCTCCTAAAAACTGTCCAAACCACTGAAAGAGACATCCCACTTTATCCTGTGACACAGCAATTTCCCTGTGGTGCGTTAATAAAAACACCCAAATAGAAGAGAAGACATGCATGACTGTGACCTTTTCAGAATGACAAGACTGGAAGAAAATGGCTGTTCCCTATTGGCATTTAAATCATCCACTTTCCTCCCATCTGATGCTTTCATTATAGTTTCATTTGACTCCCAACCTTGTTAATTATTCAAAGTGTCTATTTAGCTAAAAAAAGAAGCAGTTACTCAAGCCGTGCAAGAACGTATGGAAGGGAAAAATTGGATATTTCATAGAACACAACCGAAGCTTTAATGTGCTCCATTTCACTTTTCCATGATCAAGCAGTGGTTAGAGAGAGGCTGATGAAATTGCCCTGACTGCAAAAATCGCGTGGCTTTTCTTTTGTATTCTGTTCCTCCTGCCGGATGCATCAATAGATCAAAGAAAAGGCATCGCTTTTCTTATTTATTTTTTTTTTTTTCCACCCGCATGTTTGTGTGTCTGCGCGCAAGTCTGATGGCTTTGAAGATCCCACTTTGCAGCCTGCTGCATCCACATACACCCACAAGGCTCAGTGGTTGTTAAAGGTTTACATACACTTTGACCAAATCCCTAGTATTGATGGAACTTTTTTTAATTTCCTGACATTAATCCCTTTCAGCATTTCCCATCTTAGTTCAGAGTGAGGGATTTCCTACTTCGTCTTAAGTGGGCAAGAGGTCTACATATTTGTTTTTTTGTGTGTGTGTTTGATGGGATTACATTTAAATTGCTCAACTTGGGTCAAATATTCAAGGTTTTGTATATTTGGGAGGCATAATTTAAAGCCTATTCTTGATGAGCATATTGATTAAACTGATTACCTTTGTAGTTTTTTATTGGTTAAATTAAAGGGTGATTGAACATAACATCTCAAATCAGATGTTCAGTGCGTCCAAAAAGGTTCCATGAAAAGTCAACTGGCTATGTTATAAAAACAGCTAAAATTCCCATACATACATACACTGCTGTATGTAAATGACACTTTAGAATCACTTAACATCTCTCATACTGTTGCATACATGTCAAAAAATGCCACGTCATGAGTGTCGCAACACTAAATATGAAATACGCAAGTTCCACTGCAACAGAATATATGCAAGCGTTTCCAAAATGGTGCCGCGGTGAACCAAATTTCATCTTAAGCTATGCATTAGCTCTGTCTGCATGAAGATTCACTCACTTCAGCATGCTAGATGCTAAATGCCCTTCAACAGAAGGACCACCCAACATATTTCTGACCACTTACACTTTATAGGGGACCGGACTTTATTGTTCAGATAATTAAGCATTGGGTAGGGTTTGGGGACAAGCCTTGGTATCATAGCAAAAGGCAAGGACAATGTTTTGACAAAGTATAGAAGTTAATTTTACAACAATACACATGCACAATGCAATATTACATAAACTTAATTTCACATTTACATTCATATAATTAGCATTTTTAGCAAATACTTATAACTTTTTCACATAACCCTAGTTGGAAAAGCTAATTGATCCCTTTGAGAATATAAATCGGCCTCACACTGTACTTCAATAGAGTTTTTCACCTTCCCATCTTCTGCCTCGCCTACTTTATTTCAATAGCACACAAATATTTGCATGACATTTTTTTAATTCCTCACACCTCCACTGCATTCCCACTGTCTTCTCTTCCAAGCCTCAAACTTTAGTGCTGTTTTCTCTATTCTAATTATATATCGCTGTCTCCTCGGGTTCTTTGATCACTTTGTCCGTTTCATCTTGTCTAGTTCCATTCTCACTTTGATTCTCTCTTTATGTTTCTCCCCCTTTCGTTATCCATCGTCTTCACATAGAAACTCTCCACTACCGGCAATGCCAACATCTCTAGTGATTCCTCACTTCATTTCTTTAAATATGAGGAGGAAAAAAAAGAAGAAAAAAAAGAGGTCTGACAGACACGTGCGAGCGTTTTAATCGCAAACTGACGTGGTGAAGTGTTACTTTATTTCAAATGAAGATGTGGGGTTGGCGATGTCAATGAGAAAAAGACTGGGTAAGCTGTAGCAACTAAAAGAAGATGAAAAAGAGAGGGAGATAGAGGTTTATAATTTATTCCCTCAGCAGGACATTACATAAATATGGGTGGCAGAGACGAGAAATGCTCCTGGCTTTAGTGTAGTTGGTCAAGTTCTCTTTGAGCATTCACACACAAGGACACACCCATACCGTCGCAGCGAAAGGCATCAGCAAAGAGTCTCGCACACACTTTGCACTCACATTTCCTTGGCAGGGGAATCAACTATTACAGTGACTGTCGGTTATTACGCCTTATTCCCCCAGTGATGGATGTAACACTTTGTGGCGCGGCAAAATGTGTTTTGGAAATGTGTTTGGAATTGCTTTGTGGCAGTGCTGAATGCTTTTGGAATGAGATCATAACAGGCTGAGAGCCACTGTAATACGATTGAGGAGCATGTGGCAGGGCACCGCTTTGGTGTGAGTGGTGTCTGCGTGTGTGTGTGTGCGTGTGCGCACAGGCTTCTTCAGGTACATTCAGGTGCGTGATTGTGTGTTACGGTGGACCTGTGATCGTATGTACATGCTTATTAGTGTAGGTCATTGAGAAAGTGCATTGGTACAAGTATTTATAAGTGACACTGGCAATTCGGCATTGGCTTGCCAGACCTGACAATTGCTATTCCTGCAAAGTTATTGTGTGATATGGTTTGTCTCCTCCATTATGCTGCTCTGGAACCGTGCATCTAAGCAATAAAAGGAGAAAAAAAAAAGTTCTCATGCATTTATGGAAGTTGTGATTTAGAGCTTCAGCTGTTAGAAAGATAAAGCTACAATAAAGTAAATTACCAGTCTGTTTGTGGCATCTGTGGCCGTCCTTTTTAGTCAGGGATTGAAATAGACCACTAGCTTTTTCTAAGAAGGAATGAAGAAAGTTATCAGCTTCACACTATAGATACCTTCCAAACACATCTGACATACAGCCACATAAATTAAAGGGACCCCAGATAAATATCTGTGAGAAACCTGAAAATAGTCTCACTGCAGCAACGTCATCTCTTAGATTGAAAAATAGAAAAATCAACCACTTACTTCATTTGTTTGATAATAAGTTGAATTTTGCCAGTTCTGCACTCGGCTTTGCAGAATTTTATTATATTTAGTTACCACAGAATGTTGATTAAAATTTTGGTTTCCAAATCAACTTTCATTGATGTGCAATCAAATGCCAAATTAGATATTGTACATTTGTATGCCTACAGTTTGTGTAAATTGGGAATGAGGAAAATTAGTAACATGAGGCATGGAATCAAACAAATGATCTGGTATTAATGTAGATTATTTTATTGTCCCTACAATTTCTTATACTAGACTTTAAAATTGAGCTATAAACATTTTTGAACAAGCACTATGTTTTTCATGATCAGCATTTAAAAGGCAGCCAAGTACTAAGAAAATTATTTTCTTTACAGTTCAAATGACTTCTATCCCCTTCATAAGAAAATAGTGTATTAGTGTATGTTAATTATTTAACACTATTCATTATTTATTCATCTTGTAATTTACTCTCAATTCTGTGTTGTATGGGGAGATAATATATGTGATGATATCTACAGTCTGAGCAAGAATTTAGAAATTTAAAACAACTGATAATGTAACAAATCAGGCTGAGCTTTTCCCTTTACAACTCTTTAATAGAAAAAAAGACTGAAGCAAATGGATGTGCTGTACTACTTTAGTTCTGTTTTCCTTCGGGTTTTTTTGTTTTTGTTTTTACAATATTGGCCTCTATTGCACAATAAATTGACAAGATATAGGGTAGTGCAGCAAATAACCTGAGAGCAGGAGCTGAACCAACAACGAATACGTTGAGGACTACAGCCTCTGCACATGGTGCATGCACTCTACCAACTGAGCCATGCAGCACCTGGCCTATTTTAGTTTGAGTCATTGCAGATGACCACAAGCATTAGCTGTACGCATGTAAGATACGCTCACATACAAGACACCGCTTGCATTTTTACAAACGCAGCTGCCAGGAAGGAGGTAAGGCCTCAGTCATCACTGCAGAAATCCCACAGCCCCAGGCCATCCAGGATAAATCAATGCACCTCAGTCTCATTGATCCAAGATGTGGATGCCAGCCATGCATACATTAAGCAGGTGTGATCCGCTGCTGTGTAATCCAACTTCTCTTGATTTGAAACTTTACACTTCAGAAAGCTCCTGTAGTCGAGTTTTCAAACTTTCGCCCAAACTAAATTAGCATTCTGAAGAAAACCAGAAGAAAAAAAAAAAAGAGAAGGCACCTTGATTATATCGGCTCAAAGCAACCGTAGTAACAGTTACAGAATGAAATAAGACAGAGATTTAAGTAACCCACAAATAATTAATGGCGAATGATAGCTGAAAGAGAGGATCTTCCGTGTCTTATAGCAGCCAATCCCATATGGGGTCTGCTGGCAAACAGTACAAATGTTCTACCAAAACCTTGTTTGAAATTAATATTGAATTAGCCATATTTAATTCAGTCTGGCTTTTAATATTGCATTACAAAGAAAAAGAAGAAGAAAAAAAAATCAATCCAAGACACATTTATCATGAAAGAGCTGTGCAGGAAGTGTTGGAGGACTCCAGCATCTCTAATGTTGGCCAACATCAATCGATTCATTAAATGTAGAGCCGAGACACATGAGGCATGACCTTAAAATTAATTCACTACACACATCCTAAAGTAGGGCTCAAAGTTTCAGATCAATCTGAATATACAGATGACCTCCTGAATAAGCCGAAACTCACACGCTGCAATTTTAGATCACTTCTCTTGGCACTTGGCAGGACAGATTGTTGGAAAAGTCTCTTGCAGCATCTATATGACAGGCATTGTTGCTCATATAAAAGCAAAAAAAAACACAAAAAAAACCACTTAGTGGAACAAATGTACACACACATCATCAGGTCACAGAAACTTGACATCTGCTAAGAGATGCCCTTGAGTGAGCAAGATTTCAGCCACTGCATTCCACATGTCAAATAGACAAATGCATCTGTGATGGTGTGCGCGTTTCCCCCCCCTGAAGATAACATCTTCTGGCAGACGAACTCAAATGTCCTCTTGAAAGCAAAGGAAATGTGTTTCAGTAAAGTGTATCAGTGACAATGTTTACTATTCGCTGAAAAGATTCATACACCCAACATTAAGATCTCAATAGTCAGATTACATATTGCATTTCAATGCTTTCTTGGGAATTTATCTGATCAACCATAGCTGTTGTACAACAGATCAAGCTCAGTCTAATGGTATTAAGAGCATTTTCCCATATCAATTTTCAAGTTTTGCCACGTATTTTAAATTGGATTTGGGTCTGGACTTTGATTAGGACGTTCTAACACAAACAGACTTCGACTGTAGCTCTGGCTGCTTGCTGGAAGTTGAACCTCTACCCAGGTCTCAGTCTTTTGCAGCTTCTAATGGTCTCTCATCTCTGACCAGTTTCCCTGCCCCTGTAAAAGCAAAACATCCTCACACCATGATAGTAATCGCCCCTATGTTTCTCTGTAGGGACGGTATGTTTAGGGGATTGAACAGTGCTGGTGTGTAATATCACAAAGTAAAAATCATGATATAAATTATTTTATAAGGCAATTAGTGTCATTTGGATGGGATGAATCCTTCCGGGATCTAGGGTATTTTTCGGGTTATTTCCAAACAACCCACCATTTGATTGCAGAAGCCAAAACAAAATGACATCAACAGGACAGAAAAATATTTCCAAAATACTCTTTTGTAATGATTTCACAACTACCTTGAAAGTTTTTGGAAAGGGGTCTGATAAAAAAAAAAAAAAAAAAAAAACAGACAATGGAACTGGAACTGTATTTTGCTTGTGGGCCAAAAACTATCTTTGGTCTGACCAAAGTACATTCTCCCACATGTTTGATAGGTCCAGTACATAGCTTGTGGAAAACTGCCACTTACCTCTATTCAACTAAGACCAGATCTTTTAGGTGCACAACCAATAATTGTCCTATTGTGAAGTTCTCCATTGTATACCTCCTCTGGAGTTGCTTCACTGATACATGCACTACTTGCCTGACCTGTCAGTTCAGGTGGATGACCGTGTCTTGTAGGTTCACATTTGCCCTTTCCCTCTCCAATTGCGAATGATGAATGGAGCAGCATGCCACGAGACAAAGTTTGGCATTTTGTGTTATAACCTAACCCTGATTTAAACTTCTCCACAACTTCATCACTTTATTCCTCCATGCAACATTTCTCTTCCAATTCAAAATTGTTCGCCTATAACATAAACTCCCAATGAAACACAACGAGGTCATAAAGTGACAAACTTTGCAAAAGTTCACTCTTGAAAGGCACAGTAGTTCTGGATAGCTATTATGCAACATTTATTAGGTTTATCTGTTTAAAGCAGATGCATTTTTATAAGCATTACTGGCCTTCATCTGTCTGTATAGTGTGATGACAAACTCTTGCAACTGCTCTACATTTTTACTGAAATGAAAGCTACTCAGCAGGAGCAGCCAAGGCTAAATCCTGGCAAAGAAAGTCCTTGAAATACTGGGAACTAATTAAAAGGATTTATCACATACTACACAAAAGGCAAGGTATGCATGACTGAATTATATTCTTTGTAGTTGCAGTGTTCGTCAGCAACACCCCCACACCTGTTATATCACAGTTAGCTTAAACAGTAGGAATTAATTTAATAGCTTGCACCAAAACCCTTTGCTACATATGGCGCGCATACCAGCAGAATATTAGAAACGGCTTCATCTGAGAAGAACCCATTGGATGCTATTGATTAATAGCATGTAGCCAGCGAGAATGCAGAACAAGCTGGTCATTATTGCAAAATGAGACATGGCTTATTAGCAATAAGGATCACGTATGCTTCAAGCCAGTCTTTATGGGAATGTGTTAGCGCTCATTAAGACAACTTTGGAGAAAACTTATTTAAAAAATATATGTAGTAATGAGAAGCTTTCTCAGTAGAGCAGGAGCAATGAGTTTACACAACAGTGACCCCGGATGACACATCTCAGCATTTTCTATTAGACTTTCAGTTAAACACAAACCCCCCAAAAATGTCTTTACCCAATTCACAGCAAGTGCGAGAGGCAGCATTTCATCCTGTTTGGTGTTATGATTTGAGTAAATGTTGAAACTGTCCACCACATCATGTTACAACCACACACTTTAGTGAATTTAAATGGGGTTCTATGTGATAGACCACAACCAGTAATACTTGCAGAGAGAAGAAAACTGTGGTAGCTGATCGGCTCTAGATCATTTGCCTATTGAAGTAAAGCAAATCCACAACCAAGTTCCATCCCTCTTGGTGGAGGCGTTGTGTTCGTGCATAATGTGTAGAACTTTTCTGCCACACAACGCATTGCACGTGGTTCAAAGTGTTTTCATCTCATCTAATGAGAACACCGCCTTTCGATATGCTACCTTTGTCCCCTGTATGACCTGTGGCAAATTCTAAACTGACTTCTTTTTCCTTTCTTGCAAAAATGGCTGCTGTTGACGTCATCCCAACTTTTGCCATGGAAAAAATAAATAAATAAGCTGTACACACCCGCATAGCTCAGAACACCTGGTTACCATATGACTGTCAACAACAAATAACCCGAGACAGCATCCAGTCCGTGTTTACTGAACATGTAATTAGGTAAAAAGTCCTTGCACCATCCTGGGTGGTGAACCAAAAAGAAAGCATCTGATTTGACCGCAGCTTGAGGTGCATTATTGTAGCACACACACACAGAGACACTGCTGGGTCATGTTTTTGCAAAGTCAAAGCTAAAAACTGAAAAGTGTGAACATTTAATAGCCGCAAAGGTCAATACAGTAACTACATGCATAGAGGTACGTAGACGGCACAAAAAGAGTCAAACATAAGATGCATCCTCTCAGACCTTCTCTTTACACTGATGCAAATCTCCCCGGCATCCAGTAGATTGGTTTTATTCTATTGCTATGCAGCTTTTCCTCACCTACCACTGAAAAACCTCTCAACGCCTTCTCAAAAAAAAAAGAAAACACCTGCCCTAGGATATAAATATTTATGAGAATACACTGTCAAGCTAAAGGTGCTAATTATAATATTGTGCATAGTCAGCAAATACGGTTTGCACTCCCACCTGCCATCCTTATCTCGGAAATCTTTTGCTTCACAAGCTTAAAAAAAATTAAAATCAGGAAGTAGGCATGTGAGTTCTGCCATCAATATTTATGACCGCATCAAAAAAAAAATAAAAAAACCCAGCAGAGTCTATTCTTAGTAACGCTGTGTATACCATTGTACAGATGTAGAGCTAAATAATAGCTTGTGTTTACACCTGGCATTCAAATGCTGGGACATATTTTCTCCTAACAAAGAGTCCAGTTAGATAACATTTCCTTTTTTCTGCTCTGTGCGGGAGCTGCTTGTTTGCAAAGTTGTACCGTTGAAAAATAGCTAAATAACTAATAGCTTAGAGTTGGTGTCAAAATCTACATCAGGAAATACTTTTATGTTTTACGATAATTATATAATCTTGTACATTTCCTTGAGAAAGAAGGATGCGCTGAAAACTCAAATCGTTATTGTTTTTTTCTTCCTTATGCAAATACAGCTGGGGAAATTAATTCAAGTTATTTTACAGCTGAACACATTTCTACCTTTGATCTGTTTAGAGATCAGTTCTGATTACAAATGATGATTTCCCAATAGTAGATGCAGCAGCCCATAAGAGCTAGCTTAGTTTCTTTACATAATAACAGACTGCAAATAAGATCAAACCATTTGTTGCACTGCTGTCAGTTTTAGCATTTATTTTAACTTCACAGAAAAGCTTTACTTGAACCAACAAGACTAATTACTCGCTACAGCTAAATAATTAGCATCATACTTTAGCATATTGGTGGAAAGTCTCACATAGCTAATGACAGGTGGGGATGTCTTTGAGGAAAAGTTGGATGCATTTTAAACACTGGTGATATTAAGCGGGAGTAATGTAGTCAAGGGAAAAAAAAAAATAGATCCAGCCTTATTTACTGATCATCATGTCCTTTCTGCGGGGTGAAACACAGTGCCATATACAACAGATGGTAGGAATGCCAAAGGCAGACAATGAAGTCATATACAAGGTTAGTGGAAGGCCAAAACAAAGTCCTCCCTCATTTAAATGTCTTGGTAGCAATGTCATCAAAAATCTGGACACACATCCGCAGACGACGCAAATAAACATCCACGGAGATTCAGAGGGAATCCAGACGCCACACGAACACACCACTGACACCATCAGATGTGTTACTCGCCTGAGAATGTCTAGTTCATTCTTTTTTAGAAAAACAGCCATGCTTGCTGGGCTTGTTTTATTTAATTTTTTTCTTTATTCCCTCAAATTGTGAATACTTTGTCCTTCGCGAGGAAAGAAGGAACGGAGACTGTGGGGAATACCGTATGAAGTACATCTGAGAGGCAGATGGTGTCAATGTGAAAACAAGATGAAGTGGGATCAAGTAAGACTGCCGGCCCAAAGTTGTTTACTAATCCTGCATGTGAGCAAAAATAAAATGGGAATATTGAAGGGAACAACTTTAGAAAGGTATCGGGATCAAAGCCTCCAGCTTCTTTTTCTCCAAGTTTAATTTAAGAGTGTTAGACGTTCTGGCTTGAAAACGGCGCTCTGCCCAAATCCTCGCCTCTCGCAAACACGCATGTTTAATGCGATAGGCCAACAAAGTGAAAGAAAAAGGACGCTTTGTTGTTTTTTTTCTAAGTAAAAATCTGAAATGTGCGGCATGCATTTACATCCAAATCCCCTGAGTCAGTTCTTTGTAGAACCAGGTCTCGACCAGTTTTGCACATCTAAAGGCCGAAACCTTTGCCCACTCTTTTGAAAGACGTCTCAAGCTCAGGCAGGCTTCATGGCAGATTCCCAACTGGATTTGGGACTTTGACTGGACCATTGCTCAATCAGGACCGAGTAGAACACCAAAAGTTAAACATTTATTGAAAGTAAGAGGAGAAATTGCAGTGGGAAATGTATTTGTTGTATCAGTGTTGTCTCAATTCCATGTAAATGCTCACTGTTCACACTAAGACTAACATTTTTTCCTCAAAAAAAACTCTTTTTATTGAAACTGATATGACTTCTCTGCTGTGTCAAAAACGGATTGGTTCTGTTTGCTGACCTTCAACTGAGGGGGGCATCAGAGAGGCATATGGAGTTAAGGGAACTACTTCTATCCTCTTCAACGCCTGCCCTTCCAAGACTTTGCGATCAGCTACAGACCTAAAAACAAGTGATAGTTTGATCAAAGAGTATCGGATGCTTTGTGTTAACCTCCGAGGGAGCACCGTGCACCACTGAAGGGCATTTTAGTGAGGAAAACAGAGTGTGGTTTTTTTTTTTGGAGCTGCTGGAATTTACGAGAACGGGTTGGCACCTCTTAGGTCCGTTTGCATATGTCAATATTAGCTGCTTGAAAGAGGATTTATTGTGGCAGGAGATATCTGTGTCGATAACTAACTGCTGCACCGCCGTTTTCCCCCCCCCAAGCAGACAGAGGGGAAAAAAACAAAACAGAAAAAGCAACCTGAAAAACTTATTTTAGGACATCTCTCTTATATGCAGCTGTCAGGCCCAGGTCTGTTACCTTTGATTTAGTGCAATCTTTGGCTTTTCATGTCTTAACCAGAGAGCTAAGCACATTAGACAGGTCTTGTACAAAAATGTAATGAGATCATCGTCAGAATGCAGTCGTGTACCTCCTCTGTGACGGGTTAAAATATTTAGATCTGATTTATTCTTTTCCCTGAATATGAATCCCGTTTTTTTAAATACATTTAAAAGGCCTCGTTTCTCCTCTTTAAATTGCTTGATGGAATATTCTGTTATTCAATAACATGGTCCAAGATTTCAGGCTTTGTGTGCTGCCCCCTAAGGGAGCGTTTCGGTTTGTGACTCTGGGCTCTGCAAACAAGCATAAAGCACCTGAGTGTTTAAAATACACAATGGATGGCTCGTATTAAAACTTGTATTCGGGACATTGAGCTTTATATCAAAAACAAGGTCAGCAAGACAAAAAAAAAATAGAAATCATGTCAGAAACGGAAAGGTGGACTGACATCAACATGACAAAGATCTTTGCCTGCAGTCTTATAGGCTACAAGCCTGGCGACTCTCTGCAGATCCCGATAAGAATCCAGATTCTGTAAAACGTGTGTAAAATCTCGAGGGTCGCGTTTAACACACCCACCATATGACCTCATCTGTAAAGCCAATAATATTGTTGCTTGAATCCAAGAAAGAAAAAAAAAAAAGGAATATTTCAGCAATTATTCTAGAGATTAATGTATTTTATTAGTGGCCACATTTTGAGGTAAACTGATATGTATATGGAGCACTGGAAGCTAATTCAGCACAAACAAATGTATTTATTTAATTAATTTAATTCACAAAGCAAGCAGGGACTTGATATATTTGAAGAAAAACTGTATTTATGATTAAAAGCCACATCTTATGACCTACACGGCCACAGAAATAGATGAACCTCTCAATTTAATGATGACTTCAGATGTGCACCAGTAACACGTTTAGCTATTAGCCGACAAAGAATACCAGCAGATTTTTAAGCAACTTAAAAAGAAGAAGAAAGAAAGAAAGAAAAATCTGAAAATATTCCAGCCAGCAGCTCCAGGGTGCGGTGACTTCAGCTGACCTTAAGATACAGTGATTGATGTGACGACAAACAGAGTCTTTGACTGCCCCACGTACACAACCGCACACGTTTAAAGATGACAGACGGGATCTGCAACCACCAAAAAAAAAAGAAAAAAAAACACACACCAGTATGCAGCACAACGCCCCTTCAGGGGCCCAGGGACAGATCAGAGGTTGCAGTGTCATCAGAGCTGGCAGTCAAACACCAGGGAAAGAAGATCTTTGTTGAGCACGGATAGTGAGGTGAAAACACGGAGAGGGGGGGCTTAGGAGAACGGGAATGGAAATGTAGAAAAATCCACATGAAGCAGAAGAAAGAAACAGCGAGCGATGACTTGCTCAGACTCAGCCGCCCTCCCCTGATAACATGCTTATTTTGGTGTTGCAGCTGAAAGCGAACACAAGGAGAGAAAGGCAGATTAAAAACAGACTAAAGGCACAGTGAGATGTAGCCAAATAAAGTGAGCAGCACAGTTGGGTAGGACTGGTTTCTGGCCCGTCTTCCTCAAGGGTAAGATGAGAATTGAAACCGCCGGATGCAAAATCCTTTTTTTCTTGTCATTTCAACAACTGAAACTTTCTGTCAAAGTCTCCGGCAATAAATCCTCTTACCTCCATCTCTGCTGCCCAAACTTTAACCACTAAAGTCTCTTTCTAAAAACAAAACACACATCTATCCATCTCTCCTCTGTCCACTTATACTACCTCCAACTCATCTTGCACTTACAATACTTTCTTTCCCCCTTTCTACTGAACCACTTCCCCTCTCTTACCCACCGACTCCCCCCAGCTCTCTCAACTGCTCTTTCCTCTCTGTCTGCGGCCATTAGTTCAGCCTGGCTGGCGTTTTCCCCAGCAGAGACCCCCTCTAACCTTACTCTGCTCGAGGGAGGGGGCAGAAACACCTTTTAAGAAGCAAAACATCCTTGGATGGCTCACAATACACAGGGGCACGTCACGCAGGGACCCTGTCTTGCGCTCTGCTGCTCCCTGTCTCTGTCGTTTTAGCTCATTCTTCCTTATAGCTAATGTTAAGCTCAGAGTCATTAAGAGTCGCTCCTCTAATTCACATTCTGATAAAAAAAAAAAAAAAAAAAGAGAGACTAGTTCAAGGGTAGGAGTGTTGGTAAACATAAAAACATACAGAGACGATTTTCAGCTGTGAAATCTGATAGTCTACACCTCAATAAATTAGAATACAATATATAAGGTTAATTTTTATTATTCAATTCAAAACAAGAAATTCTGCTTAATATATGGTAACATTCATTTCCAGTTGACTGTTATAGATTTTGTTGTTCTTCCTATTACATACAAGTTACGCCCAGTCGCAATCATTTTAATGTTTGTTGAGTCAATCATTGTTCAGCAGACAATCAATGGCTGCAACCACAATGATGGAAACCCACTGATGCTAATCATTTCTGTTCAAAATACTGTATCCAATCATAATAATGGAAAGTTCAGTGGAAGGAAAAACAGTGTGTCGACATGACAGTACTGGCCCATATCAGCAGTCGACGCTCGCCCCTTTGTCAATTTCATAATCGCTTAAAGTTAGAGATAAGAATGTGACATTGTGTGCATGAATGGATGGGAAAATATAACAAAAACCAAATAATAGAGGAAGGAAAAAATATTTCAAAGTTATTCCAAACATTTTCTATTAAATACACCTTTTTTCCCCTCCCTTTCTTTAATTCTAACATCTATTCTCATAGACCACATTTTCTTCTTTGGAACAAACATCCAGACCAGGATACAAACTGGTGGCAAAATGTGACTGACAAAGGAAACCAAGCAGAAAAATGCTAATGCTAAAGCTAAGGAGCTAAAAATATTTATCAGTCCGTTTAAGTCGAAATCAACAACACTATGAGATTATCAGAAGAAAGAGTTTGGAACGAGAATTCAAAATAAACTGACAGAAAATCAGAATACTTCAAGAGTACTTTGGACAAAAATGCTTCCACATGTTGAGTGACTTAGAGAATTTTCCTAAGGTAAATAATGTCAGCTCAAGATGACATTAACCAGAGAAAACTGAATACTTACGCAGCCAGGTTATCGCATCTTACATAAAGTTTCTCCTTCAGCAGATTTGAACATTTTATTTGACTTGTACAGGTTCTCTCAATTATTTACGGACCTAAATTCACCATTAGCTGAACTGTGTCGATTACCCAATAATTAACCATTAGAAAACATCAAATGTATAGAACCTTCATTTGAAGGAAATTCCATAATTACTCTAATTATCAAGTTTTTTACATTTCTTCCTGGTTATTTTTCTGACAGGACGTTTCAAGCCTCAGCAGTGCCAGTAACGATTAAGAGGAAATTTTATGGCGCGTGACTCCAACACATAATTAAAAAACGAATGCGTGTGCACTTCGCGCTTTAAGCCGGCTGCCTGTGAAAACTAAACAGCAGGTCATATTGGGAATGATTTTATTTTATTTTTTTAATTCTGACTCATCCACAAGATTAAAACTGCTGTTTTTGGATCTGTGTTTCTCTGTAGGAGACAATTCTAGGTGAGCACACATCTACGTTTGACAGACAATAATATCTCGTTCAGCTGCAGCTATCCGTCCATGTATCTGTAACCCCAAAGGAAATAAAGCAGACTAAATAAAGTGAAACTTTTTTTTTTCTTTAATGTAGAAGCGGCAAATAAATCATGATTTTGAAGATTTCTAGGGGTATCTTCAAATACCCCTACAAGTCATACAAGACCGTTGCGAGGTCTTGTATGACTTTAATTATAAATCGACTCACAGGCTTTAAACATGCACCATGATTCTGATTGTTCAACTTAAGTTGGAGATAACTAATGAGGATGAAGACTGCAGTAACCTTTTTCAGGAATCAGACTATCGTCCTGCGGGAAACGCAGCCCTCTCCTTTTGTTCCGAGTACAAGAACCAGAGTCAATCGTGTTGCTTTGACTACACCACATAAAACAAAACACATAAACGGTGTTGCATGTTAACCTGAAATGCTTGGGGATGAGCCAGTACGGAACCGTTCTAATGCATTTCTCAAAAATTCGACCAACTTTAAAGTACTGCACGAAAAACTCTGCAGTACTTTGTTTTCCCAAAGTAAACTAAATCATAAAACTGTTAGCCCTCAAGACAGAAAACGTGCTTGTGTTCATATCACTATTGCCTGCTTTCAAATATATTAATGTCTCCACTTTTAGATTATTTTACGACGGCAAAACTGTCTTAAAATTTTGACAGTGACGAACTGGTTGGTACTTCACAAAGTGTCGGCTTAGTACTAATGGCTTTGACAAATAGGCTAATATCATCGCCAGTGATTTTGAACATGTTGGGATTTAAATCCCCCGTCCTTAGCACTTAGCGCCACAGTCAAGCCTAACTGCTCTCTTCCCATTTCCTCATCTTTCACCACTTGAAAAACACGTCAAATCAACGAAGCTTCAAGCTGACAGTAATTTGCCAAGTTTGAACATGCATTCCTCACTTAGAGAAATGTGCAATCTCTGTCTGACGCATTCCTCAACCTCTCAATAATCACCAGAAGCCTACTGATTCAAGTCTTCAGAAGGTATAATACCCAAGAGGTGAAAATTAAGTGTAACAGACCAAAAATGACGGCTTTTGTGGAAGCGTGTGTGAAAACAAGCACCGAGCTGGCATTAGAAACGGACTCAATCTTCAATCGATACGAGATGGAAGCTTCATTTCTGTGTGCATGTGCTAAGCGTGCAGCAAAAGTCCTGAGAGGTTGTACTGGGTCAAAGTTCAAACTTCCACGGCGGCATAATGACATGACCTATTGATCTTAAAAAGGACTGTAGAAAGGTACTGACCTCTGCAGGAACAGGGGAGTGGGGGGGCGACCATCTGCAGCATGTGCGTGCATTTAAGTTTTATTGGTCTACAAGACACAACACTGATAAGATAAACATTATAGGCGCTCTACTGAAGCATTTAACCACAGTTTAGAGATTTTTTGCTAAATGAGCATGGCATGACACCTGTCATGAATACAAAGGAGTCTTCATGAATGCTTAGACTGTTGTAATGAAGTGTCATTCGGTAAATAATGATACTTTTAATGCAAATTTGTCACTTTCAGTTTTCTTTCAATGCAAGTTTTCATGGAACTTTGCATTAAAAATGTCATTATTTACTGAGTAATGCAAAGTTGACACTTTTCATGAACATTTAATGCAACTTTTAGTGCAACTTTGCATTGAAAATATGATTATTTACCAAAAGACACTTCATGGCAGCAGTTGTAAACATTTATGTAGAGTCATTCGTGTTCATGACAGGTGTTATGTCACTCTTTTGCACACACCTTCAAATAAAGTGTTACTACGGCTTACCTTATATCTCTTACTTTAATTGTGCGTTCACATAAAATATTTGGGCACAGTTTTGGTATCAAAACTCTTTTTAATTTTCTGAATATTCCACTGTTTAAAACAGCTAATCTGTGTAGTCAGCGCTTTATGGTTTAGTTCAGGAGACCAAAGTCATTTCAGTGCATATTCCGATTTGCACTAGACGTCGTCCTGGGATGCCGTCTAGTGCATCCCAGGACGCTGATTCCCAGACATGTTGGTTCAGACATGTTGGTTCAACATGTCTGAACCAACATGTTCAGACATGTTGGTCTAAACCTCCAACATGTATCTGTCCTGCCACAACCTCAGCATGTAATATTCAAAACCAACTTAAGTGGGTGTTTGAACTCACTAATAAAAGTGATGTTAGACAGGAGGACGAATCAGTAGTAGACACGCCCACCACATCTTTTCCATCAGAGAGAGTAGAGTTGGTGTCAGCGAGTCCCACTCCGGAAAAATGAGTGTTGCAAACTCAGAACATACGACTAAAGTCAGACACACAAGACACGACAAAGTTAGCAACTTTTTAGCTTCAAGAAATAAATGAGATTACATACTAAAAAGCACAGAAGTTCATTTTTGACAGTTACCAGGCACCAAAACTCCTAAAATAATGAAAATAAAATTTCTCTCGTGATCGAGCAATTTCAGTCCAAAACTAAACTACTGATTTAGTAGTTTAGTTATTGACTCAGACATTAAAATATGATATAAACTTGCTCTAAATACATTATGAGTCAAATAATCAAGCCATTAATGTAGCTAAGTACTAATAAGCCAACTTTTTAGTGTTTCGGAAAACTGCTTAGCAAAAAAAAAAAAAAGAAAACAAAAAAACAATCCTTAGGATGAAGATGTGAGTTTACTGAAGGCAGAAGCTGTAGGAGTCAGTAAACCATCTGTTGCTCTGCAGAAAAACATATTGCCCATTATTGATGGTTTAGACAGGTGTGATGAAATGTATGATGTTATTTTACTGCTTTTTAAAGTTAATGGATTTATAAATAGACTGTTACCTCAGAAAAATTATTCCTATTCTTTTAAACCGGCATATCAAAGGGGATAAAAAAAATCTTGATAAGATCTCCACTAAGTACCACATTTATCTAGAGAAAAAAGAAGGGAAGTCTTCCAACCTTAAACATGAACTGGCTAAACTAACACTTTGTGACATTTTCTTGTATAGTCATTAATAAAGACAGCTATAACCCTGTGTTATTGAGTACAAACTGCTGGGTTTACAAATTGAAGTCATCCTGACTGTAACCATTAGCAACCTGAAATTGATTCCAGTAGACATGACTAACCAATGGAGGTTCATTAGCAACACATGAACGTTCTTGCCATTTAAACTTCATGCTCAGCTCTGTGCTCTAGATAACTTAAAGATGTTTTAGTTGCTGAAAGCAAAAGTAGGAAGCGCTTTGCAGCGGGTTAGAACAACAGTTTGGTTATCCTGCATTTATTAAAATGCAGAACCGTCATACTCGACAATTAGATAAATTTGTTCTGCATTTCTGAATTGTTATGAATGACAAGTTTGATGTAGTTTAGGGAGCTACTGTTTAGAAAAGGCATGTGGAGCCAATCAGAGGTAATCTAGCATCAGTGGCTAGATGGCAAAAAATATTAAACAGATTAATAAATAATACAATTATATACATAATCTTTAACAAATGTTATATAATATAAATAATTGTATAAAAACCTCCGAAAACTTATATAGGGCAAACTCCTGCAGCCATACAGCAGTCTCTTGTCCAAGTGGAGTCTTTTAAAAGAAGGAGAATAGTAATTCTATTGATTTTTCTTCTTTTTATTTGACAGAGTAAGAAAATAGACCACAAACTATTGCCACCATTTCAGCATTTTATCTTTTATTAAGAAAGAAGTCTTAGTCGCTGCCGTCACAGCGGTCGCATATGCAGCGGTGCAAAATGCATCATGTTTCAAGGCAAAATATTAAGCCGAGCCCAAGGGGATGCAAATAGGCAGCAGACTCTAATCAATAAGAGTGCCGTCCCTCAAAATTGAAACCGACACCTCTAATTGGGGGGACCAAGAGCTACACGCTTTCTGATATCAAATGACGAAAATGCCAATAGAGGCATCATATGTTTACTATAAAAACACATTGCTTAAACACAGAGGTCATTTCACCTAACTTGGCAATCCAAGTGTTGGAAACGCTATTGATTTTCACCGGTAGACGTGAACGTATGCTGATAATGACTCAAGAGGACTCGCAGATACATTTATTTCTTCCATTTTTATGAGCTTGGAGTAAAAAAAAAAAAAAAACACCCATTTAAATATAAGATTCTTTCAAAGTAAATGTTCACAAATCAATCTTTAATTTTTGGTGCATCTGCATAAAAGGGTATTTTATTCTCTACAACTCCATGACAATCTAAAAAGGTTATGCTTCAAGTTTCATCTGGATTTTGAGGGATTTTCTGCATGGAGAACATATTTTAGTTCAACTGAGCAATGTTTTGTTGAATTATCCTGGTTTCCACAAGTGACCTCTGATGCGTCAAAGAAGTGGACAAGCCAGCCAAGCCCTGTAACTGTAAAGGATTTCTAAACTTCTACTCTTTTAGCTTTATGCTGACTAACACATGCCTACTTACATGAGGTTATTTTGGGGTTGCCGTTCTGGTATTCTAAATTATTAAATTGTAAATTCCTCTGTCGAATGAACGTTTAGAAATCTTGGCCCATTTTCTCTGTCAAACTTTAGTCTCATCTTCATGTTTTTGTTAGAAAATAAAGGTTTCTTCAGTTTTCCTATGAAAGTTCAACTTTACAATCTGTGATTGTGGAGTAACGCACCTTTATATCAACAGAAGTAGCAGCTTGATGTAGGTACCATAAAGGCTTTGAATTTTTTTTGTTTGTTTTTTTAAATCGTCTTTTAACATCTTGCAGTCCTCAGATGACCTGGGCATGTCAACAATTGTTTTGAATAGTTTCCACTTTTAGACCATTTTCTGATTTGCTATCATTAAGATAAAAATTGGTATAAATATCCATTTGACAAAACATCTTAAAAAAAAAAAAAGCTTTTTGTTTTAATGCTTTTTGATGCTTGAAGATGTTGGAATAAGAAAGACCAAGTCAGAAGATAAACAGATGTGTCTGAAGAGTTGGGCAAAGCCAGTGGCCAGTACAACGAGTTATGATGGAGAGCAGAATAACACCTCCTGTCCCCTCCATGCTTGTGTGCACATTGCTCTGATTCATCATCCGTCTTCTTCTTAATGTCTTTCCTCGCTCGCTCCTCTGCTTTTCTCCTCTCTTTTGCTTTCTGTCCTTTCTTGCCCAGAGCAGTTTAGCTTACCCTTCTCTCCCCATCTTCTCCCATTTCGGTAAAATTTTAATGCGCGTTACAAGAGGCCGTTTCAGAGCTTCGACCTTATCAGATGAACACTAAAAAGACAGCGGTGCATTATTGATCAAAAATGGCGAGTCCCATCTTCGGATATATCCATGGGAGCTAAAATTGGGTGAAGATCCACTAAATGAGTAAGAAGATGCTTTTCAAGGTGAGCTACACATCAGGAATGTTGTTTCCGGTTGTGTTTAACTTGTGATCACCGCCCTACCTTAGAGTTTGATCTCATCACTCCAGCGGTGTAATGATGTCTAAAGTCAGTGCAATAATTTTGAGGGGAGGAGGAGGATTCTATTTTGCAAAAATGACATTTAAAAAAACCCAGAGAATTCTGACCTGTTTGAATTTGTGAAAATAAATTTTGTTCAAAAACTACAAATGTAGAATGTGCGTATTTGTAAGATCTAAAAAGTTAATTGGTGTATAATTTGTTTTAGCTTTTCTAACACACACACACACACACACTACGTTAACTAAGGCAAACAGTGATGCAACTGTAACATTACACTCCTACCAAATATTTTAAAGACCTAAAAACCTATTAAAAAAAACCAAACTATACATTCTTTTTGGTTTCAAAACCACTAAAACTCACTGTCATACCATTCCTTTAGTTTGGAGTCTTTTAATGAGATGCCAAAAATAAAGCAACCAGCTGTTTTGAGCATTGAGTAACATCGCTGACCATCCCCCCCACATGTTGTTGCACAGTGTTGCTTAGGAAGTTTCCCGTTTTTCTAACAAGAAAAACAGGAAAAATTTCCAGTTGCAAAAACAGACAGCAATTTTGTCTTAAATATTCTTGTGTATGTCGTAAATCCAAGGTGTTTTAGGTGTTTTAATGCAAGGTTGCCGTTGCGTGACAATCTCATACTGGCCCCCGCTTGATTCAATAAATAAAATCACAAATGAAACCACATTTGTAACTTGCAATATCACAATGACAAAGAAATGCTCAAATGCAACATGTGTTCAGATGTAGCAATCATTCAAACTTTGCTTGCCAAAAATATTGGATGGACATGCAGTCCCTTTTATGCCCAATGTTGTGCTATTTATCTTATGTGTTGCATTACATGTAATGCACTAAAACCATTAATTTATATCTTTTAATTCTTACAGTGCAGGTGCATTTGTTATCTCAGAATATTTATCCTTCGATCTACACCTTTCCTTTGGCTGCGCCATCTTCAATCAGCATTCCACCTGTGTTTAAACATTTGCTTGGACAAACTCTTGACCTCCTTAATTTCCATCTTTTCAGCTGTCAAACCACTCAACACGTCATTCCTCTTTCTGCTCTCCGTTTCCTTCATCTGGCCTACAGTGCAAGCATCTCTCTCTTCCGCCAGCCGGTCTATCCCTCAATCACTCATCTCTGCTAGCACAACCACTGATGCATGCTGCCAGAGAGAGAGAGAGAGAGAGAGAGAAAAAGCACATTTTCTGTCATATTGCCATGTCAGTGAAATTTAGGAGCCATGTGTTTGTGTTTATGTGCGCGTGTCTTCGCTTCAAGGGTACTTTCATCATCAAATTCCATTTCCTCTGCAGACAAACACTTCTGCCGGCAGCCTGACAGACAAGAGGGAACGAGTGTGTTTGTGAGCCTGTCTGTCTGGGTGTGTGTTGGCCAATGCTGGGTAGATATTAGGATGTGCCGGCTCTTGTTTTGCCTTTATTTTTATTTGCTTTTCTCCTACAGCTGAGACGATGGGCATTCAAGTAGATATGTACAGTATATTGGTCTCTTTGTTTATATTTAATACGTCCACATACAGGCAAATATGGATAATTTACCGAGAGCTGATCACTTTTTAGTGCAAATACTGGATGAACACGGATCAAAACATGTTGTGATGACAACTGTACAGCGATATGACAAAAAATGGCTCTTCCATATAAACACACACATAGACTGAATTATTTCAGTCAAATTGAGAGCACTAGATTTAACCAGCTTCACTCTAGGTGTTTGTGTAGATTTAGCCACAGAATCGGTCAGTGTAGGTATGGATCCTACATAGTGGGGGAACCCCAGGGTGGAGGATATAATGTACTGGTCACTGAGCTGGCAAAGGTTAGATTTTCCCTTGGCTCAAGGCTTCATGTGTGTGACACAGGAAGCACAAGGGAACACCACACAGGGAGTGAGCAGTTGGCACTCAGCGACGCACAGACATACAGGAAATCTACATCAGTTAAGCTGGTTAAGCAACTGAAGGAAACATCCTCACGCCTAAGTGGTAAATTCAATTATTTAAAGGGGAAGTGTGGTGCATTTTCCAGGCACATAGTGCCATTTTATAACACAAGTGACTGCGTTAGATTCAGTTGTTGTAAAAATGCTGTAAATCTCAAACATGACCTAAATGACATTTGACTTTGCAACCTTGAAATAAAAGGCTCTCTCTTTAAGAAGCTCCTGCTCTTTCCACAAACTACCTTCAGCACGTTTCTATTTCTACTATTTATGTTTTTGATCAAACATTATAACACGTAAAGGTCAAAAAAGTCAACTTTACAGTATGCCTACCCTTTAATGTTGATTTCTATTAAAAAATACATTTTATCATCATTATTATTAATATCATTTCAACTCTATGCCACATGTTATACCATCTCCATTGGTTCAATTCTGAATTTAATATTTCAGTGTGCCGTCAGGACGGGGAATGTGGCTGATCTTCAATTCAACCAGTTCTGAGATAAAAGGATGTTTCAAGTCTACAGTGAAGCACTTGCGCTTCAGCAGAAGAGCTTCAATTACAAGGTGAAAATAGGAAGTCTGGATGATGGTCAAAAAGATGAGGAAGATTAATAATGTGATTATGAATACGAAGGGTGGAGAGAGAAGGAAGTCTAAGCTTGAGTTCAGACTGAAGATTCACGTGGCGAATAGGAAAAGCTGGAGGTACAGGAGAACAAATAGAGCAATGGTTTGGCTTCCTCATTTAGTTCAAACTATAGAGATTTTAAATGTTTTTGAGTTTCCCAGAGGAACATGGGAAGAAAAAAGTTCACTTTAGGGTCTCAGTAAATGCTACATCCGTCTCCAGTCACCCGTGCCGTGCGGATGTTTGGCTCTGCCTTGTGGACAGTTTAGCTTCTTAAATTCAGTGAACCGAAAGTTCTTCAGCTTGACATTTTGCTTTTGGAAACTTCTACCTTGTCATCCAATTGACTGTACTTCCCAACCAAGTAACAAAGCTCCACTGGGGGAAGAAAAGGTTCTACCCGTTTTGGGTCTTATTTTACCTTAGAAGCGGCTTCTCCCCCCCTAAGTGCAGAAACTTTGCTATTTTTTAATTTGTGCGCCTTATTCCCAAATAGGCTACACTCGCTTTCCTACATCACATATCTCACGTGGAAATAATTAGGCGATTAAAAACTCTTAAAGCTTTGAAATTGCAAAGGGAAAACTAAAAGACTCAAAAGCACTTTTTTGGCACATGCAAGCTGAACATAATCTGCTGGCAAGGAAAATGCGAAGAAAGTAAGCTCAACAAATTCTTTCTTGAGCCCAAAGAGAGATCATAGACAAATGGCTGGCATCATTAGCCTGGCACATCGTGGCTATGTTCTTGCCAGTACAGAGTCTCAAAGCATGTTTAAAAGCTTCTCTAATTATATTTTTCGTAGAAAAAAAAAAGTCGGATAAAGTGGGGGGAAAAAAACAATAAAGCTGTTTACAAGGATGGTAAGATGCAAAGAGGGTAAGGAAGTTGCACATGTCAGTCATATTTCCAATGAGGAGTAAAAAATAAAAATAAAAGTTTTTGGAAAACTGGTGTACCTATTCGCATGAGCACATCATGGCACTGAGTAAAACCAACATAATTTCAAGGTACCATATTTATGATACAATTCAGAACAAAAATCCACAAAAAATAATTTGATTAAAAAAAAAATGCTTGCCACCTGATCACTTAGTTTCAAGTATATCTTAGGTATTTTCATTCTGGTTTTTGCGCCTCAGGTCATAGTATGCATTTGCTACATCATAAAACAAGTCTTTTTCACGGTTTTCCATTAAGATATGCAGGTATGTTCAAGTATCTGAGGAGAATTTGTCTTTCTTGCAAGCAAAGGAAAAGTGTAGCTGCTTTTTAGCCAGCTATCTGGCAGTGAGAAACTCCAAACCGCTGGAGAAAAGCGATCACCAATATTCTCCATTGAAAGGACTTTAACAAACTGCAAGAAGTGGCGTCACAGAAAATGTCAGTTATGAAACTAACTTTTGAAAACCTTAACATACCTCGACTCCAATAATCTGATCTTATCTTACTCCCATTTCAACACATGTAATTTCACACTGGCTCTATAGTATAAAATGAATCCAAAACTGATTTTGAATTTAAAAAAAATAAAAAATTGCATAGATACGATTAAGGAGTTGAAAGCAGAAGAAACTGCAATAACCAAGCAATGTGCGCAAAAGCCTTGAAGTATCAAACATAAAATATATCTATAGAACATGCAAGAAAGAGTGAATGGGGGATCACTAAATCATTTGACAGAATAATGTAAATCTTTCATTAAGGACAAAAGCAAAAATAAGGATAAGTTTTATTTGCAAGGAGACAGAACACCGGCAAGGTGGTAAGACACTGCAATAAATGGCTGCGGCTCGCATGGAGCAGGCATTGCATCAGGAGCCAGTCCACAGTCAATGTGCTTTATTAGATCTAACATAACTGAATAAATGGAGAAAACAGAGTTAGAGGGAGCTTTTGTTGCGGGGGGAAATGGCTTGAAAACCTGCCCTGGGGTTTAAATGGGCGCATGTAACTTTTCTAAATCTAATACTCCCATTAAATTTGTTGGAAAGTAACTGACTTTACAAACATCTCTCTGCTCTCAATGGATCAAGAAGTCAGGGCATCACTCCCGCCATTGTGTATTTGCCTTAAAGCAGAATTTTAAAGTTTAAATTCTTGCTACCCCCAAAGGGAGAAGTTGGTGTCAACGACATGCTGAATGGTTAACACGTTTGACACCAACGTTACAGTGGGTTCTGGATGTAGGAAAGTATAAAAGAAGCACTTTTGTGTTTACCAAACGGCCATAAAGTATGAATGAGAGAACATGTGAGCAAACATCCTCAAAAGATGGAAGCAGGAACATAAAAAACATCTTCACCTCATTTTGACCTGACAGACAAACTGAGGTCTTGTTCAGAGGGCTGGCAAACCAAGTCAAATGAATATTTGAGCACTTTGCCCAATGCACATTGAAGCTGAAGGGGTTTTCTTTACTTTGGACCACAAACTACAACTGCCCTTGATATGAGAACACTCTACAGAAAGATTGGACAGCAGATTTTTTCTTTCTTTTTTTTCCCCAAGACCTTTGTATACGAATACTACCACACACCTGTGCAAAATCTGTAAGCTAAAGCTTTATAAAAAGCAAAGAAATTGTCTGAAACAAGAAACTCAAGTCTGGCATGTCGAACCGCGTGTGGTCGCATTTTGTGGAATCAAATTTCCTTTCAAACTTTGGCTCTATTTAACCTGCAACAACTACAACTTTTCCTATATTTAGCAAAAGTATCAATAAAACTATGAGCGGGTAATGCTGCTCATTACATGCTGACATGGAAGATGGATTATATCCCAAATACCTAACCTGACAAAAAATTTTGATGTGAGCCAAGTTTAAGGGTTTCCATCCAGCAACCGATAAAGTTCATAAAAGCATTTATTTACCCCAAACAGGCATACCATAATGACCAATGCCTGGAAAATCAATAAAACTGATTATCTATTTATCACGGCAGCTGTTGGGAGGCTGGGATATAGTAGGCAGCAAGTGGAGACACGGGGACTGCTGTTTCCAGTTCTCCAATAGTAGCAAAAAGCAAAAAAAAGGATGACTACAAGAATTTGAGCGTCTGACCAATTATGATGGTTAAACGATTGGACTTTCTATTTACTTTACTGGTCAGTATCCATCAAAAGTGTTCCAACGCATAAACAGTATTGAACTGGCCACATCATCTTTTACACAATAAATGGTGTAATTATCCTTTTCAGCGTTAACCCATTGGCATTTATTCAATTCCCAAAAATACTTTAGAATCACCAACAAAAAAGACATACAATAGCAAACCAAAATGTCCAAAAATCTGTCTTTGTGTCCATTAAATGTCACTCATGTTGTTTCCACAAAGGTTGAAACTCAGTCTGTCCTTGACGGAGAAAACAAGGTCAACCTGGCCTTCTGTACAAAGAATATGTTCAAAGGATTTCTCAGCGTATTTGCAATCCGGACACATTTCCAACCTTTAAACTGTCCGCCTGTTTACTGCGCTCTCAGTTCCAGTTTGCATGATCAAACTGACCAAAATGGGAGTTCACAACTTTGAAGATAACAAGCAAAAATTATTTAAAAAAAGAAAAATACACTTCTCACCATGCGCCTCTAAGTTTCTCAGAAAATGTCTCTAAATTAATTTCTATGTAACTCATGATTTTGGATTAAACTACACTTGCACCCTCTCAAATCTTGATGAATTTTTTCTTTCTAGTTTTACTTAACAAATTTCCCCGTGGCGGAAATGTGCTTGTTACCTACTCTTATCAGTGGCAGCATAATGGAAACTGTACTTCCTCCTGTTTGAAGACATTTGTTTTCTTGGAGGAGAAGCATCATTACCAAAGTAGTAGTAAGTCAGAGGGGAAAGTGCTGCTTTTAAAGGTGATGAGGGGAGACTGTGATAAAGCAGATAATGGATTCTTTATAATCCCTTAGAGTTTCCTCTTCCTGAGAGCCCTGTGCACCGACAATCACATGCACGGCTACATCTTCACAACCTCCAAAAAGATCGCAATCCGTCAGCTGCACCACCGTAACGCCGTGTGCATGAGTTTTGTCTTTGCGAGTGGATCGTGAGGTTCTATTAACATTTATTTGTTCGTTGGTGTCTTGGATCACTTTCTGCCTCACACCCATCGATTGCCGTATTGATCGGAGCCACGTGAGGCGGAGGCAGCTGTGGTCATGTATCTCAGAGCCTGTAGCACACAGTGGTGCATGGGAAGGAGAAATCCAAACCCACGGAGAGAAAACACAGGCCACTACATGTGGAGAAGCTCAATGCATGCATTTATTCGTTCTTTGTTGGAAAGCAAAGGAACATATCTTCTAAGGTGGGGGGTAATTTAGTAGTACAGTGCAATGAGGTTTCTATTAAAACATTGCTTTGAATTTCATGATTTCGTAAAGTTTCTGTAAAGACTGTGGGTGAAATGAGATCTCTAGATATTAAAACATGCAATACTCCTCATCAAAGTGGCATCTTTCTTAAGAAACACTCGTCTGCATATGACAAGTTATTGTGTAATTCAAGTTTTAAAGCTGACAGCCTGTGCCAGACTCTTTTTATGACGTGAAACAGCAAGCAGCTCTTGAATTGCTCTCTTAGGCGATAAAGATGTCCGCCCTCGGTGACTGGTAACATTCAACGTCATAAGTGAAGAAACTCCCATCCACCTTAAAACTTTTTCCTTTATCGTTTAGCAGAATTTTAAATATTGTTTCAAAAAATATAAGGCCACAAAAAAATTTACAAATGATTGCAAGCACTGCAGGAAAACTGCCCCTTATTAGCTAGCTGCTAACAATTAGCAGCTAGCAGAGCTAGATTTAACGTGTGGTAATCTAAAGGGCTGTTTCACAGTTTTAAACTATCTGAACCGCATTTGACCATCTTGAGTTCAAACTACAAAAAACTGAGTAGATAATTCTATTCTACTGTGAACAAATTTTATTTAATGCCTTGTTTTCATGAAAAAGTAAGTTTTAAAAAGAAACAAAAAGAACATTTTGCAAAGCTTTTTGAAATTCACAACACCAAACAGTTAAACCATCATTAATATTAATAAGTAAAATTGGACTGAATTATTCCACACTGATAGCAGATCTTTTTCATTTATAAATTTTTTAGAAATCCATTTCTGAAAAACAAAAAGTTGAGACTTTCAGTTTTTACAAAAAACATTGTTGGCGTTTCTTCTCATTTTTGTGAATCCGACATCAAGCTGCTGACGTGCATCTCTCTTCACACCATTTTGTAAGAAGGCCTATTGTATAGAAATTAAAATGCAGTCTCTATAATGCATTTCAAGTGCAGGAACTCTGTCACTATAACCATTTTGGGTTGTTTTTTTCCCCAGAAACAAGTTTGGTGGATGACATAGATGGTACTCCGGTGTATAACACCATATCATTCCAGGACAGCAATATGGCATCGAAATATAGACACTCCACACCCTGAGTGTGTGCAGATTTGAGAACTGACAGGATTTTTTCAAAACAAAATTTAAATATCAGCAAACAGTCAAATTACATGTCACAGCCTCAAACATTCTCCCAAAGTAGCTGCTCTGCAGCAGCTGATCCCTAAAAGTCTGTTCCCGACTCGGTAAGAACGAGTGAAAGCAGAGAATGTTCCTTTTTTATTGGAAAAACACTCTGTTCTAATCTGCAGAGAGATGACTCTCATCACAGCCCCAGCACCACGATTCATTCACTCCCCATCCCTTTTTTCTTTCCCCCACTAGCGCAGCTAGCCACCCACACAGAAAAGAGACACACACATTTCCACACACTTGGACAGAGATGCTCTTTTATCTGTCGCGGAGCTCGTGCGTCGAAAGAGAGCACAGCTGTGTTTGTGTGCGCTACCATGAATGTTTTCATGGCATCGCCAATCAGGAAAGGAGGAAGTCCCCCGCAGCAGCTTTTAAATCAAGCCTTCCTCAAACACACAAAAAAACAGCAAGATGCACCGATTCACTCCAAGGGAAAACGGAGGAAGACTGGGTGGAAAAATCTGGGCTTGTTTGTTCTGCTACAGAACAACAGAAATGCTACTGGACTCCATTAGCAACACAATGGAGTTTGTTGCAAGCAAATATGACGAGGCTACAAGTCGATTTCAAAATGGAGCATGGACCTACTTCTGATGGTTTCCCACAAGACTTGACATGCATTCCATTGTGATTAAATCCCTTGGGCACCAGGCTAAATTTCGCTCCCCACTGGAATAAAAAAATAGGATACTCTAAAAGATTTAATACATTGGAACGAGGACAGTATGATCACCTTAGATTCCAACCCTTGAGCAAGTCACACCATCAACCTCACCCCTCACGCTTCGAGTAGCTGCAACTTCTCCGTTTCAAAGAAATTCAGCAGCTCTCTCGGAATATTCACAGGCGAGTCTTGCATGCAGTCATTACCCCCCGTCGGACAATGTGGGGTTCAGACTGGATGTGTGCGTGCTCTGAGGCGGTTAAGAGGGCAGCGTGTGCCTCTGATCCATTTTCTCACTCACATTTCCACCAGATGGACTTACAATTCACGCTGCTCCCACCTCATTACCATAAAGTAGCCTTAATTTGAAAAGTTTGCTTCTAAATTGGGCTTGAAAAGTACTTTAAAACCTTGTTCTAAGGCAGAATATAAATGGGAATATGCCTCATCGGATACAGTCGGGAATTAAGATTGCACGGTGTGAACGTGACGCCGTTCTTGCACTTGCGTTCACATCATTTCTCGGGGCGGCGGAGGTGCTCATCAGATCTGAAGCAGGTTTTGCGACGGTACTTATAGCCAGATACTGTATGAACACTTTTACTCACAAAAAGTGTTCATACGACTTTCCACATTTTCATACCAATTAGAACCAAAAATATTGACGTATTTTACGTGTCAGACGAACACAAAAGGGAAAATATTTGTGAGGTGGAGGAAGAATGACAGAAGTTTATCAAAATTGCAAAGATTGTCTGAATGGATGGCATCTGGGAGAGTCAGTTTTTCAATCTTGCCACAAGTAAATTGAATTTAGATGTGGACTTTGACTGGGCCTTTCAAAACAGATGAATTTCTTTTAACCAAAATTAACCCATTGTAATATCCTTTACAGTTAAACAGGTTTTCTATAATACTTATCTTTGTTTTAGTTCTATCTTGTAATCAACTCTACATAATTGACCTTCCCATTACTATGCAGCCACTACCATGCCTCCCCATGGGGACAGTGGTTTTAATTCTGCAATGTTTTTGTTGTTGTGTCCTTTATATGAGAAATTTCTCCATTACATACAGATCTTACTTGCTGACTTCCCAGGGTAGCTGCTTATAACGGATGCTAATTACGGGTGTCAGACTAAAAGGGGTGGTTGCATTATTTTTATTTATTTAATTTTTTTAATGAGTCTGAGGAACATGCATCATTTTAACTTCCCCTCCAAAAGCATGCGCCGCTTTGTGCTGCCGCACCACATAAACCTGAAAATAAAACGCAATCAGGTTCGTGGCTGTCGAGTGCCAAAATGTGGAAAAAGTCAAAGGGTAATAAATATGTTCACAAGGCAACGTAAACTAATAAACACGCACGCCCAGCCTGCTGTCAGTGGCCACGAAGTCCCAAACGTGACTCTGTACCAGACACTCAGACTTTATCATCTCCCTGTGGCCACTGGCTTAGATTTCTAAGCACTTTCTGTCTCAGATGACCAGCCAATCAATGAGCTCACTTCAATTAGCCGAGGCCCGGCATCTGGCGGGTCCTGGAAGATGTCTGTGGGCGTCCGAGGGAGTAAAGCGATGCATGTCTGTGCACGGGTGTGTTCCCAGATATCTGCTTTCAAGGCCTGATCTCTGGTCCCATGTCTGATAAATTCTGAATGACCTCTAAAACCACGGAGACGCACACACCCAAACAGAAGCTCGTGTTTTTGGCTGGATTCACATGCCTGTGCGTCCTCAGTGTGAACCAGGTAACTGAACATATGTAGATCAGAATATTGCCAACAGTCAGCACCACTCAGAGGAGAGTTACAGGAAAAAGAGGCAGAACTTTTGAGTTCATTTACCAAATTGCTCACGACTCACAACAAAATTTAAAACCCTTTGCTGTCCCCCCATTTTTGTCTTGCAAGTGTAATACATACAAACTTGCATTTAATTACATCATGTCACACACATCAGAAAGCGCTAAAAGCACCGGGAGAGAATGCGAAGCTGCAGTAAATTATTTTAAAGTCCCTAGAAGCACAGCAGAGTTTCTTTTGCAGTGAGTGTAGGAAAGTGTAGACGAGTCAGTATGATGTCATGAGATTGTGACTCTTTGGTTCCCAATTAGGATATCTTTCTCTGCAAAAAAGAACAGTGTAACATTTCCATTTAACAGATTAGACTTGCTGATTTCAAAGAGATACCGGAAAGACAGGCAAATAAAACCCCCCAAAACTTTTACATAATTAGGCACTGACCGTTACATAACGCTTGAAAATACTCCAAGCTCAAGGGCCCACTAAAATAAAAAATAAATAAAAAATCTCAAACTGAAGTACTGCAGACCACTGGATTTGTTTTGTATGTAAAGGCCAACTAAAAATGAATTTACTGCAGCCTGTTTGACCTACTGTGGGATTAAAAAAAATAAAAGATACATCACTGATTTCATCTGCTTCCTACAGCAGTAGTGATTTGCAGCCATTGGAGCTTTGAATGCCAAAGAGACTCTTAATGTGTTATGAACAAATTTCAAATTAAACTTTAAATGCGTCCAGCGGAGTTTTACAGATCGTTCTAATGCAAATTATATTACAAAAAAAAACAAAAAAACACTGCAAATGCAAGTCCTGTTCATTATTAAAATGATGTTTGCATAGATTAATCATTACACCAACATAAAGCATCATGAAAGCATTGAATAAATGAGTAAAAAGAAAGAATATGCGCAGCGTTACTGTTTACTACAAAGTAGAGGGTGTAGGATGTGTGTGTGGTGTGTGTGGGGGGGTGTGTGTGAATTAGTGGACAAGTTTGCAACATCTATCGACCATCATGATTCAATTAGTGTGAGCCTGGAGAGATTAAGAAATGAAGTCTCGTTTTACAGATGTTTGCCAAACCAAAGAACTGTCACACTGAAAAAAAGACAGAAAAATCTTATAGAAATTAATTTGCTACGTGGAAAAAGAGTTAAAAGGCCATTTAAACTGTCAAGGGGGCAAGCTGTGAGAAACTTAATTTAACAGATTTCAGGTCTTTTTCTTAATTAGTGCTGCACCATGTCGAAGAAGTCGTCTCCTCACAGAAAACGAGTCTTTAGCAGCGGCTACACGGTGACATCTGATCCCCAGGCAGAAGGATGACAGATTGAAGAGGAAGCAAAATGATACATATAGACTATATTAGACTTAAAAAATTAGATAATTGCATTTATGTAGCCAAATGCCTCAGATATATACATGCATAAATGCTTCCAATATTTGGATAAATGTTTACTGGCAAGTTGTGACTCCACCTCATGGTTTCCTGAGTCATTAAACTCTTAATTCTCGCTGAATGCTTGCTCACTCCATACTCTGTTGTATTGAGATTAACTAGATGACACAAACCAGCTCCTACAAATAAAAGGAGATTTGTCGTGAGGTTCAGAAACAATGTAGTAAGTAAGCGCCAAGACTAACGTGTCCCGAACTGGAAGCTGTAGGAACACTCGAGTCATTTTCTGCACTGAAGCTGATTCATCACCCCCACAAACTTGGAGAGTGTTCACCAAGAAAGAAGTGCCAGCGTCAAAATCAATACTTTCAGCCTCAACTGAAATATACAGGCAAAAAAGGTTATAGAGGTGAAGCAAAAAATAAAAACTAAAGAAGGATATATAGAGGCGTAAGTGGTAAGTATTTCAAAACCCATCGACAAACTTTTGGGGCCACAGACACAAAAACTGGACTTATGAAAACACAAGCAAACTACAAAACAAGAAGCAACTGCAAATTACTGCAAATGCTGCTTCAAGAATACTGCAGTTTTATCGCTGAAGAAAACATATTGCATTTGATTATATATTTAAATCAATTAATAGTTTAAACAGCGGAAAAATGGTAAAATAAGTAAAGCATATTGTTACATTTCAGATTGGACCGCTTCTGATTTTGAAGTTTATTAAATTGAGTTTTGTATTTTTGATCACAAGTTTATTTATTTATATTTTTTCTCTCCTCCCTCCCCACTAGGTGTTATTTATTATGGCTTTGTATACTTTAAGAGTTTACTTGAGTTAGAAGTAATTGTTGTTGTTTTTGCTTGTTTGTTCTGTCTGTGGGCGGAGCCTGTGGCTTTAAAAGCAGGGCTCTGCGCCACAGGGAGGCGGTCTGTGGTCAGACTCCTGCCAAGTCACACTGAAGGTGATGCTGTTTTAATCTGCCTTTGACATCCTTTGTACATACTCTGCATTTCTCCTCTTTATCACCTGAAGAAAAGCATAATAAATTTCACTAAAGCGATCTCCGGCCTTGGCCAGTCGTTCTTGTTTGTCCAAGTCATAAGAGAACCTCGTCGCAGTCCGATTAACGTCAGACAGTGAAGAAAACTAGCTTATCTGTGTTTCCATATAATCTATTTACATGACATATACCAACTACTAAATAAACCCAAGATAGAAATTTAAAAGATTGAGGCAATGACAAATATTCGTGTCCACTGGCAACAATATTCAAACGGGTCAAAAGCTCGTTGCCAGTCGTTTTTGTCTAGAGCATAATTATTGATTTGAGAGCACGATTATTAGTTGCCCGTCTTAGACATGTTTAGTATGGAAATTATTTTTCCATATTCATGCAGCGATGGGAACACACAGTCGTTTCCATGCACTCAGTCGGAAACTTGGAGCACAAAGCTCACCTGCGAGGGCTCGTTCGAAAGCTTTCCGACGTCCCACACTCTCAATAAAAATATTTCTAAACTACAGCAGCGTCTGCTTCCAGGTATGTTTGAAATTTGCATAATTTTGAGAAGTCAATTTCCACGTCCGTGAAGACTTCTAAGAAACATCGGCCAAGGAATTGAACATCATTTCCTCTCTAAACCATATCTTAATGCAAAATAGATTTGAAGTGACGCTGCCTCACGAGCCATTTTGGAAATGAGTTTAAAGAAGAATAAGATTCATATTTGTTGCCTTACTGATAATAATAACATTATTAATGGTCAAAAACAGAATAACCTAAAGAAAATGTGATAGTTATCAATAAATAACCAACAGTGACTAAATTAGAACAGATCAATACAGACATAAACATGGGATAATTTAGTCAGGGTTTGGGTTGTATAATCAGACACTGATTAAAGTTTTTCATTTAGGTTTTCAGCTCCTGTTTTCATAATGAAAATTAATCAATTTTATTTACATTGTACCAATTAACAAGTAACCTAGGGGCATTTTGCAGGAAAAGTAAGCAACTCTAAGTCAAGGTTAAATTAAATAAAAGTGAATTCATTACATTAATCCAATTATTACAGTTACCAACTGTAGTGCAATTCATTAAAGCCTTAATTGGACACAATTAAATTCTATTAAGTTTGTATTCTATTTGCTGTCTGAAACTACAGATGTATTAGTGGTTCCATTGAGCATCTCTAACTAAACGAGGCAGAGCTTTCAGTAATTTTTATTTATTTATTATTTTTTCGGCATTTATCTACCTTTGAAAACAACTTTAAAATGTGATCAATTTTGGATTTTCCTTTAAAGGACTAAATGTTTTCATATAAAGTCCTTCCTAGTTACATACCATCATATTTATAGTGTAAAAATACAAGTGCATCAGAGCATTTACACATATTAACAAAAAATGTATAACAACAGTTTTTATTAATGACCAAAAACCACAATATATCTTGTTTCAATTACAATCAACTTTTTAACTTGTCTGTGATTCTCATACACAGCCTCAAGCAAACCCAGTAAATGTAGTTTGAATATTTCTTTAACACACACACACACACACACACACACACACACACACACACACACACACCCACACACATAATAAGCAAAACAATGTACTGCAGGTTCTTTAAAAGAGGGAAGACTTGAATGAAACTGAAAATAAAGCAGCTACAAAATCATACACATATGTGCATCAAAGCATATGTTCCTAATATGATTACGGACAGATGCATATTATTATAAAATTCTAACATAACTAAATTAATTATGCTAATCAATTAACATAATTAATTAAATTATATTAATTAACATAATGAAATTAATTATGTTAATTAATTTACATAATTTAATGGTGAGGCAAGCTCAACAGGGTCTTCTTTCGCCGCTGATTCTGCCAAAATATGTGCACTTGATTGATGCATTTATAGAACAAAAACAGTGGAAGTTCTAAGTTTTGAGGCGTTTAATGATAAACTATCACTACTTAACGCCAATAATCAATACCACTTCCAATCGCTAAACAATTCAGAGCTCTAATTTCATCTAATTTCTAATCATGAGGTCTGGTAGTTTTGAGCATAATGCTCCTGAGTTACAAATCATAGAACAAGCAAAAGCCACTAGATGACTTGGAACAAAGAAAATGTTGGAGAATTCAACCATGAAGTTTGCAGTTTCAAAATATGGATTTATGATGGCCTACCAGTCGGATCATTTACGACTTTTGGACCTTGCAGAAACTCCGCACCAGTCTTCCCCAAACATGACCCACTCCTGCTCTGTGGAGTTGAATATGGATGAGCAACAGTTTGACGATTTGCCAAATTGGGTGGCCACTTTCATTACAAATCTTTTTATTCATCTGTCATATCTAATAAATAATCTGTCACACAAACAAAGAGAAACCTGATTACCTCGTTCAGTCACCAATCTGCATTAGAAAAGCATTTATATTTATCTTTTTGTCACATTCAGTTGTTCTGAATGGAGTTTGATGGATTTGATTATTTACGTTCCATGTATCAGAGGGATGAGGGGCTTTATTCCCGGAGACACGCCGATGTTTCATGTACATGTTGGTGAGCAGGAAGGTCAATGAAAACAAACATCAGTAGAAAAGCTTATGCAAAAGCAACGTTTCTATTCATGAAACGTATAAACAGGAAGCTTAAAATGCATGGGATCTCCGAAGCAAACTTTGACAAACAAAAGAAAATGGCAAAAAAATTGAATTGCACTAAAACCCATCAGAGTGAGAACGGCACTCGGAAAAAGCCAGATATACATATCAATTTGGGAGGAAGATTTGACAACTGCACAGACCGGGAGCAGATTGTGTCTTGGAGAAATGCAAACAAAATGAGCAAGGGGTAAGGCTTTGCATAATTTAAGGGGGAGAAGAGACAGTACATCACTGATGGACATGACGAATTTTTTATTATAAGGGAAAACATTACTCAAGTCGCTTTAATTCCCGGGCTGGAATCAAAGGCCCGACAGTTGACGGATGCATCCCTTTAAAGACGACGCAGATTTTAAACACGGGAACCGTCGTCGGCTTCGCTCAGAAACAATCCTTCAAAACGGGGCAAAATTAACACGCACACAAATACCCACACCTAAATCTCCTCTGAGGGCCAAATTCACCTAGACAGGCTTAAATTTCCTCGCTTTATTTATAGATTGGAACAAAAATAACTTCTCCAAATTTTTTTACTTATGCACACAGATGTACATCCTAACGGGCACAACCAAGCCAATTAAAAGCAAGCAGATGTGAAGAGAATCAAAGTAGACATTTATAGCTTCAAAGCCTTCCCTGACGGTATGGCTTATGCCAGAGGAAAGTGTCACTGCGTCACCTTTTCTAGGATATGGATGTTTGGGGGGGGGTTGTTTGTTTGTTTTGCCTTTAATACAACAAACTCTGGGACAATTCAGCAGAAGTGGCACTCAGTAATATAAATACAAGCAGCACCACAAAGACAAAGGAAGGGGAGCGAAGATGAAAGAGATATTAAACGAACACAGCGACAAAATGAATGATGGAAGTGAGCAATATATGGAGGGGGAAGAAGAAGAAGGATTAAAGGGGACATCGGATAGAATAAAGCTGCCAGTATATCAACAACAGACATTCATTTCCAGCAACCAAAGGACATGACTGTGGGGAAAACAAAAAACCTTGATCTCCACATGCTGGTCTTCAGTGAGTGAACGGGCAGATACTTCACAATTTTGTTTGTTACCAAGTGGAAAAGATTTCCCTTTCTGGCTGACCACCTGTCTCTGAGGCGGCGCCATGTTAGATAAATCTCGTTAGGCACAGAGTGGTGTCAGGAAGCAAGCCGCAGGGACACAAACACACAGGCTTTAGAGCAGCGACTGAGTATGTGACAAGTTGCTCTTCTCTGCAGGTGACCTGCTGCTTTCAGGGGCAGCCAACAGGGCATCCTGGGCAAAAGAAAGACTAAAGGTGGATTTGTTTCACCCTTAGCCCCGACAACATGGTTTGTGCATTTGCAAGGTTTTTAGCGGGTGCATACAGATTTTATTTTTATCCGACAACTTGTTTCCAAGGGTGATAAAATTGTCATTTACAAAAACAAAAAGTAAAAATATGTCTTTAAAGACAGTAAAGTGGTTTTATCCAACTAAAGCAGGGGTGTTAATGGCAGAATCAGTTGTAATTTCATCATGGTGGACAGTTTTCATATCTGCATGCAATCAATATAGGATAACGGAATAGTCAAAAAAGATCTAGGTTGGCAAAGTGTTATGTTATTTTATCAGTGACGGTAAGAACCACTATATTAATGGCTACATTTTTACCATTTTTAATTATCATAAATCATAAAGGGCTTGTCCATTTCTCAGTCATGGAGTGGCGTTGCATCGGTTTAATTAGGACATGAGATCAGCCTTAATTAGTAAGTAAAAGCCATAAAATCTATCCATCTATCAGCAGAAAAATACTGATGGTGACAGTGATTGGACCATTAGCTTCTGAAAGGGATTACTTTCTTTCCCTACGTTACTATGACTTAATAGCCAAGAGTCATCTTGAGATATACAAAACTAATTAAAAAAAATTAGCTAATGTCTTTAAACCAGTTGCATAATTTATTCTCATATGCTTAGTCAAATTCAGAAAGCTTTTTTCCCCCAATTAAAACAACAATAGTTAGTGGTGTTTTTTTGTTCTGGGCTGTTGCTAAAGACGACATAAGAAGGCAGAGACTAGAGAGATCAGATTTTTGTCAATCACATTTAGCAAGGCCCGAGTTCCTTCTCATTTCGTTTAGCTGGAGTGTTTGAGGACAACCCATTGCTATGCCCAACAGAAATTTTAACAGATTATGTGAAGGTCTGTGGTGAGCTGAAAGAGACACTTTGTCCAGGAGGCCATTCCTGAAAGAAAAGCCACTTACACCAATATAAGTGTTGTAATATACACCCATAAACCCTTTGAGAAATACGAAGTCTTTAAGTCTGAAAAGCACAACCTACATGTTAATAGAGTAAAGCATTCGTTCATTTATTCCAGTGCCCACATGAGGAGGCCTTGACAAAAGTTGGTGGGAAGAAAAATTGGCAATTTGTCTTGCAGGCCACTGTCCTGCAACATTTGGACGCATCACTGCTCCAATGAGAATGAATCAACAGTTTGCTTGGAATATCAGCACTTTTTGTCGAGGCTTGGTCGTTGGCCATTAATTTGATTAGGTGTGGTGGGGATGCATCTTCTTCTGGTCATCAATAAACCATGTTTATTGATGACCATTAGGCAGATAAGGCCACTTCTTGACAAACTGGAGTACATTGTAAGAAATATTCATACATTTAACCTTCATCTTTTTATTCCCTAGTAGGGACAAGAAACAGGCAACCCATTTTGAGAGCTATTTGCTTCCATACAAATACTGATATTTAAACCTCTGCTCAAGTCAGAGCCTCCAACAAACTTCAGTTTTTTGTCTGTTATTGTAATAATAAAGCACACATCCAAATTTACAAAAGAACATGCTTGCAGAAATCAGCTATAGCAATCCAATAAGCCAGCAAATCCTATTTAATGTGTTGGAAGACGAACCTTTTCACTTCCTATGAGTTCGCACTTTACAGTGTGTGTAGGAGAATGCGTGTGTGTGTGTAAATTTGTGATTTATCTGGTTTTACTAGTCAGAGGTGGTGATGCCCCCAGGCTGTACTTTCCTCTGATGAGATCTTGACAGATAAGGTTTATTCCTGTGAATCTCTGTCAGCTTCCTCTCCTGTGCAACCTTTTTAATTCAATATTCCTCACCGCTTCTCCTTTCCCTTGTCTTTAATTGCTTACTCTATCTCCTGTTCATCAGCTTGCAGTGCTTCATCCCGTCTGACCTCCATCTGTCTATCCTGCTCACACAAACAGTCAGCTGCACACTTGCTTTTATCAGCAGCAACCTCTTCAGGTTTCATTACCTACTGTCCACTCGAGAGTCCAACTTTTAATCCTATTGGCTTCGGTTCTCTCTTTAGATCTCCCTTTCTCGCGTTATCCACAGGTGATTACAAGAAAAGGTCTAAAACCCGTGAAACGAACAGTTTTACCTCACGGCCGGTGCCGCGTGTACACACTCACACACTTCCACAAGCCGGGAGAAAATACCCTTTAATTGTCCGCTTTCTTTCACTTTACACCGTCGACCTGACAGTCAATGTTTCTAAAGCTTTACCACACAACATCAAGTTTCCATTCATGTGTTCGCAACACCAACGGCCTTCCCACAAAGACCATCACAGCCATTATGGTTTGATATTTCAAACCGAGGGTTAGAAAAAGCCTACTGTTATGATAATACATCATGATCCGCTGCAGTGATATTGAATGGTGTGATTACTCCTAGCCTATGGATATCAATCAAATCCATCAATGTGACATTTTTTAAAGGTCATGTTTAAGCTGATGATACTTTAAAAAGACAGGAAGCAGAGAACGCTGAAAAAGAGTTCTTGTTGAATCTCCAGAGCCACAACAAAAGTGAATTAGTTTTGAAATCAAGCGTGTTCATCTTGATTTTGTTCACGTCTGCACCACAGGTTGCCTCGACTATACTCACTGTAGTAGTTTTTATGGTGTTTACACTATAAGACCATTGGTGATTTAAGCCAAACTGTGCAACGGTTGGCAGAAGTAAATCAAAATCTTCATAATAACATAATTATCGCTGTATTTTCTAATGCAGACCTGGGCATTTTACCGATCACGGTTGGTTCCAGCTCCACCAGAACACCAGAGTTGATACACGCCTCTGCGTGACACAACAACGATTAAGAGTGGCGTGCTCAGTTTGGGGGAAAACTTGATTTTTCATTGCCTATTCCAGACATTTTCAAATTCAGTTCTTGAGGGCCAGTGTCCTGCAACTTCTTCTTCTTCTGCTTCTTCAGAGCTCCGGGCACTGAGGAAGACTTGGGACACGCTGGAGGGACGATGGTTCTTTGCTGACCTGGGATCGCCTTGGGATTTTCCCAGAGGAGCTGGATCAAGTGGCTGAGGAGAAGGAAGGCCGGGCCTCTCTGCTTAGGCTGCTGCCCAACCCCTGATAAGTGGAAGATAAAGGATGGATGGATGAGTTGTCAGTATGGTTGCACATGGTGTTTGTTCAATAAAAACTAAACCTTATGATGCAAGGATTTTACAGACTAAATTTCCCCATTATGAGTCAAATAAAGGACAATGAGTAAAGCTTCCCTAGACTTTTCTCAAAGCTGCTACTTCTGCCTTATTACTGATCCTAATGATTACCTGAATAAAACAGCAACACTGGTCATAAAGAACCCATGTTCTACCTGCTGAGATTATCAGACGATATTTTTATTGTACTGAACAGCGAGCTAAAACGGACCAAACCTTGCTTTTCATTTGCTATTATATGCCTTGTACAATCAAATTAAAAGAACTGTTTGTTGCTGTTTTAAGGTTTACCATAACAAGCATAAAACATGACAGCAAAAGGAGTGAAAATTTATTCAGCTCGGATCACAAAGCTGACTGTTTTTACCCGTGGATTAGGAAAACTTGCCAAACTACAACCGGAGTTTCTTCTCTCACGCTCATTACCAAATATAATCAAATAAATTCTCCAGACGAATCATCCTGGAAATAACTGCTCATTTTAGACAGCACTTACTGCCATTTTCACAGCTTAAAATAAGAAGATGTTGCTGATGGCAAGCCACGAGTTATCGCTAATGAGGAATGCTTTAGCAAGTAGGGTGATGATTGGCCAAAATAAAAATGTCTCTGGAGTCTTCATGCTTCCAAAGAGTTTGTGTGTCTTGGCTCTTTGAGTTTGCTTCTGACATCCTTTAACATCTAGTCAGTCTTATGAGCTAAAGTCCCAGAACAAAACTTTCCTCATTTGATTAATGAGGAAACTTGCTTTTAATTGCAACTGCTAGGTGGTGAAAGAAAATGGAAAATAGGCAGCAAATTTTAGTAATAAAAATTAAGGTAATTTTCTCCCCCTCTCTCCCCATCTAGTTTTATGGCATTGTCTTAAAAAGATTTCACTTCAAATCTCTTCTCTCATTTCATAAAAACAAATCTGCCTGTTAGAACATTTTCCACATTTCCCAGCGACAAAAACAAGCAGCTCTAATTTGTTGATCTGAAAGGGTAATTAACTCTCGGTCCCCTATAGAGACTGCTTGCATGTTTGGTGGCAAACCCTGTCATGACCTTTCAGCACACCAACAACACACATTTTTGTATGATTTACAAACAGAAAACCGGTATAACAAAGGCGTAATTACAATGTGACAACCTCAAATATAGTAGTTTCGTACCATATTTGCGTGTTAGAGTGATAGTCAAAGTGTTGATTGAGAGTTGAGCGCAAATTAGCTGCTAAGAATATATGCTGAAGTGCGTCAAATAAACACTTCCTGCGTTAAAGATTAAACTTCTGAAATTATAAACCATTATTTTTCCTTCTCATCTGGACATAGGATGGTCAGTCTGGTTTCTGGCTCTTAATATGAACGGTTAAAATAAAATTTTATGTACTATCCATTTTGTGGGCAGTAACCAAGTAGTTCTTTTACACCCAGTAGGTGTATAAGACAGATATAAGGCTGAGCATACCAAACCATATTCTCTATTTTTCCCTGTTGTTCTTCTGTTATAATGGTCCTTAAGTGACAAACAGTTTACAACAAAGCCAGAAGTTAAAGTTTATCACTCAGTGACAATAAGATCATAAAATGACTTCCGAGGATAGGACACAAAATAAAGACTAAAGCCACACTTATTGAAAAGACGCTGCTGAAGCTCTGTGGTAAAATCTGCCTCTGACAGCAGCAATAAGACCAATGTCAAGTTTTACCCCTGCCTGTGTCTAACAATCAGCCATCTGCATATCTGCAGTAGAGCTTGTCCCTTACATGACATTACCATCAGCCAATTTATTGCCGCCAAACAGAAGTTGGGGTGTTTGATTTGTGAACACAGCAGACTGAAGTGCTGGTGTTTGTGCGCATTTCTTTCTGCGCGTTTGCCTCGGCGGTGCCAGTCAGGCATGACAGGGGAAGAGAATTAAAAACCCAAAGGCGCAGGGAGACCTTCGCACACTAGTGTATGGGCCTGTGTTAGTGTGGCTTTAGAGAATGACCTTCTCCCAAGACTCGCCCCGGACTGGTAATTTTGGTGCCATGCCTGTGGCTTAATGGAGGCCTACGGGTAAAATATGCTATTGTCTGGGATAGAGGACATATGTTTGAACATTTTTAGGTTTAGAGAAAAAAATGCCATTTTTTTAGAGAAAAAAAAATGGCATATTGCATATTTTGATGCAATATGCCAAATGGCTGTGTGGTGACAACAAAAACGATGTACCAAATATCTATGAGAAACATAAGTGGTACGAGATAAAGGCAAAGTCCATGTAAGTAAATACATGCAGGATTCTAAAAAGTTTAAACTTAAAATTAGACGACCTAAAACCAACTTAAGAGGACAACACAGTTTATGGCATGGCTAATACAGACAACTGTATGACTGGGGAAATGCAGGTGTTTGTGAGCATAAAGTCTTTTTCCTGAAAGGACTTTTAGTGGGATGACAGTAAATGTATTTTAAAACCTTTGAGTTAAATTATGTTAAACTGAGTATGCATGGTACTGTGAGACTTGCACAATCATCGGAATATAAATATTTGTTCTGATGAATGAAAGCGCTCACATCCATGGGCGTTGATGTTTAATTCCAGCTGCAGACTTTGTCTTAACGTCTCTTTGCCTCGATTGGTTATCAGAGTCACATGTTAGGCAACTTTTTAACCACACATTTCTCATCTGCGGTTGGTTTTTCAGATATTTCTCAATCTTGAATGTGGACCTGAATGCAAATACCGTGAGCTGAAGGGTCGAGCACAGACGAAAAGCTTAAAAATAGAAACATTCTTTAAAAAGTGCAGAGCTGACATTTGTTCAAACATGACAGTCTGCCGTAAACAACCACTGAGCAAATTTTCAGTGGATAATTTGAACAAAAAGCTCGAGTAAACTCCACTGCTTATCCACTCTGGATCTCATCTCAGCATGCATGCTGATAAAAGACAACAACCCCTCTTTGTGGTCAGGAGGCAGACTCACTTTGTATTCAGCCGAAGGCGTACAGGACTTCCTCAACATACACAAGCAGAAACTCTCTCTCTCTCTTTCTCCAACACTGTCTGAGCCTCCATAGACCCAATTAGACAGCCATAATTACTGCCAGACAGGAATGAGAGGTCGGAATAGAAAGCAGGATCCCTTTTTTTTTTTAAAACCCAGCCAAGGTACTTCATTTCATTAACAGCCCTAAACATGACAGCAAGGAGAGCAGGAGAGAGGAGACGGAGGGGAAAGAGAAGACGAATCGAGAAAGAGCAAAGGAGACAAACGAAAGGAAGTGACAGAAATTAAAAGTGTGTTCGAGGGCTGGGGAAAGTCTAAAATCCGGAGATGTCTGCAGAAATTTGATTTATATCATGATTAGTTAAAAAAAAGACTTGTGTTCCTCTTCCTGACTTCAAAATTTTAAACTAGAGTAGATTAAAACCTCATCTTGTATAGAACCATAAAAGTGTCTCTGAACAAACAAAAAAAAGATCGTCAGAAATTTCTGCATGATTTCTGGTCACTATCCACGCATAGTAAACCGTTCTAACGTTGCTCTTGCTTTTTAATATGGTAAATCCTTCTGTTAACTCCTCTTAAATAATGACACATCTGCTTCCTGAGGGGCATTCCTCAGTTGGTGAGATGTTCTGAAGCTCTTTACAATGAAACGGATCCTGTGATCATCCACCACAGTTGTCTTCTGAAGACTGCCAGGGCGTTTTATTTTTTTGCCAAAACACACCGGTGTGTTCTTTTCATCTGGGAATGAAAGGACAAGCTCTGAGAGCTCTTGACTATATATGTTGCAGGTGCTCAAATCCAATAACATCCGGGTTTTTTTCTTCTCCGGTTGAGAAAGAGCACAATCTGCATTCAGACTGAATCACTTTGTCGCAGTTACAGATAGTCATTTACCTCAGCTCTTCCACACGGTGATCAAACATGGCACCCCATCAGACCGGATAATGTGTATGTAGAAACACCTGAACAGAGGGCGAGGCTATAAAAAGTCACACCGAGTTTTATTCATTTCACACCCCATAAATGCTCAGTACACATATAGCAACCAATCCCGCACCTCTATGTTTAGCACAAACACCAAAGAGGATGTCTTTCTTTCCCCAATGTGAACGGAAAACCACCGAAAATCTGATCTGGAGACTTTAGTTTCCTCCAGAGTCGAATTGGAAAAGCTCCCTACTTTACATCCAACTTTGTTTGAAATATTCGGTCTTTTCAGGCAGAGAAAAGACCGACGGAGCATATAAGAGCACGACGACACACGTCGCTTAGCACAACTCGGTGCACCTGCTGCAGCATGCCGATTTCCAACACACACACTCTCTCTCTCTCTACATCTCCATCTGCTCAGGCATCGGAAACCTGACACGTTTCAATCCGACGCGCCTTCGTCGGCATTTCGCTCTTGTTCGATACAACTCTTTCAGCAATGCATGCGCACACAAACGGCGAACCGACAACCAGGCGCTGCGGCGTTTGTCCGTTTCTTTTTGAAGACTCCATTTCCTGGCTTGACGCTCCGCTCGTCAAACGCACGCGAGGCCTCGCATGTCGCCACGGCCTGCAGTAGATGTTCATGCAAGAGCTCATTTAATCAGCTTCACTGCAGCCGGCGCATGTGTGTGTGAGCTTGTGTGTTTGCATTAGTCCCAGAGAGTCATACCTCAAGGCAGTCTGTTATCACCAATAGCCTGCTAAATTAATCAGCAACCCTCCGGCCTCCTGACCGGGCCCCAGAGACGCACACGTCACGTGTTTCGCAATATTGCGGAGACATCACTCACAGAGTCAAACAGGTCTAACGGCGCCCCGTGGAGAAATACCGGCAGCAGGTGAGAAATAAAATCTGACAGGCAAAAAACAACCGGTGTGCACTCGGTCACGAGTAAAAGAAGCAGGAGAGGAACTGTAGAAAGAAAGAAAAATACAAAAAATAAATACTGTTTTGTTGTTTCATTGTGTGGCAAGAAAAAAAAGCTGAAGATTTAATCATTCTGCATATATCACTGAATTTGTGGGTCTGTGCAGAGAGGGAGAATACGTCACAAGTTTTATTATGAATGCATCACCACTGCCACCACGAGAGGAAATGAAAGTGGAATCCAGGGTGGGTGTGTGTGTTTGTGTGTGTGTGTCTGCATGCGTGGGTAGGTGTCTATGAGGGGCGCAAAAGCAGAGGGAGTATTTTCGTCTTGGTGTAAAAGCATAAATCTAATTCCCATTTGCAAAATTACAACTCCTACTGAGGAACGCCGGCTCCTTTTCTTTCCCACTTGTTTTAGCTGAAACACAGACGTAATTTAAGCCGCTGGAAATCTCAATTTACAATCCCAAGAAACATAAATCGAACTTTGACTGTAGTTTTGTGTTTTTAATGAAAACTGTCAATATTCGAAGGGAAGACATTCAAATTGTCACACTTGGCACAATACTTGGTGTTACACAAAACATTTTATTTCATTTATTTATTTTTTTTTGCTTGAAAAAGTCTGAACGACAACTAAATCGCCTAGAAACATCTAAAACAAAATTGGGGGAAAATTCACTCTGAAAATGGAAGTTTAATCAAAGTCAAAGCTGCGTTTGAATACTTGTTATATACAGCTGTGTGCATCTGTGTGTGGGTGTGTGCAATGCAGCTCTGTCGCAAAAACAAGTTCATGTTCCACTTCCTCTCTCCCCTAGTGTGCATCACTGCTGCCATTAAGTTTGAGACAGTCTCATCAGTCTCACTGATTATTTGTCTTTGCAAAGAAAAAAAGAAAAAGAAAATAAGAATTGCCATTAAATAATAATTTAATTTGATCTCGTTTCTAAGTTCTATTAACATTTTCATTTTGAAGGTGATTCTAATATATGCTAACTGTACGGTACATATAAGTGAAAGATATGAAGGCCACAATCCTCAAGAAAGATTTTTTGTTTTTTCCTGAACATTACTAAAGAGCATTTGACAAACATGATTTTAATGGAAACAGAGAAGGCGACGTCTACCAGTAATGGTCATCTCAGCCAAAATGAGTAATGTCTGGCTGGTTTATGGCATCAAGGTGCATTAAGATTTTAATGAGCGTAGAGAAGCCCTGCTCTCTCCCACGTGCCTGGAGACGTCTGAATGTGGAAACTAAAGGAGTGCTCTTTAAGGTAATGCTATTTCTAAAGTTCAGTTTCCAAGCTACAAGCGGCATTTCAGCTGAATGCTTTCTACCGGAGGCAAAACCCGACTAATTAGTCAACCAGCTAATACCAGCTTATCAGACTACCTTTGTTTCTCTGTGAGGAAACGGAACAGCAACAATATTCTGTGCAATATGCATGTTTACTTAAAACACATTACATTCAGTCCACGTTTCTTTGAGATTTTGCATCAGTCTTCCACAGCTGGGTGAATCTCTTAAAAAAAAAATAAAAAATCTAAACAGTCTCTATTAGCAATTTGAAACTGAAATGTTTTAATATGTTCAGCTAAAAGAAACCTAATCGCAAGAAATTTAAATGAACTTAATCGATTTCATTCTGGAGGTGGGGCACGTTGGCGAGCGCCTGCAGCCCGGCCGGGGTCAGCCCGACGAGAAGACATGGGTCCCCCTTCCAATGGGCTCACCACCCGTAGGAGGGGCCAAAGGGGTCGGGTGCAATGTGTTATGGGTGGCAGCCGAGGGAGG
>CAEFZY010012767.1:0-13281 GCA_903066815.1 Brachyrhaphis roseni
CACACACACACACACACACACACACACACACACACACACACACACACACACACACACACACACACACACACACACACTCCCTGCCTGCTTAATGAGGGTTAATGAACGGAGGATCCTGACTGGTTCACTGGTTTCTGCCTCGACTTCCCTCATGCAGATGAACGGCTCACATGCAGCTCAGAGTGTGTGTGAGAGAGAATGGGTGTGTGTGTGTGTGAGAGAGAGAATGTGTGTGTGTGTGAGAGAGAATGTGTGTGTGAGAGAGAGAATGTGTGTGTGTGTGTGTGAGAGAGAATGTGTGTGTGTGTGTGTGAGAGAGAATGTGTGTGTGAGAGAGAATGTGTGTGTGAGAGAGAATGTGTGTGTGTGAGCTCTTTCTCCTGCAGTGTGTGTAGATGTGGTCAGACAGCTGCCTTCTCCTGCCGGCTACGCTGGCCGATGACACGCACACACACACCCCCACACACACACACACATGTGGGCTGTCTGTGTGATGCTGCATTATCACTGTGACTCTTCTGCACTGTAAAAATGGATGCGTTGTTCCCAAGCTGCTGATTCCGCAGCGTTTTAAATCCACCAGAGGAATTCTGGGTAAAAATAAACAATATTTTTGTTTTAAACACAAAATGTTTAAATTGTTTTTTACCAGTTTTTACTTCATTGTTGCTCTTTCATCAAATGTTATTAAATTAACGATTATTCCATTTAATCACGATGAATCGGTTCAGCCTGTTGAACGTTATTAAACAGCTGTCAGCTCAATGAAAACTGATCTGAAATAAAAACATACATGATGTTGAAGCTGCTGATCTTATTTATTGATCCCAGTTATTAATCGATATATTAAATCCAGTTTAATATCTGAATTATTAAAATATGTTTACCTGAATAAACTGAACAGATTTCATCCTGAAGCTGCAAAGACGAATCAGGTTCAGAAAACAAATCAACACTTTTAACTGGTGCATTAAAGCCCAGGACGGGCTTTAACTGGTCCGTTCTGGTTTGACTTCCTGCTGACAGGTTTCTGTCCTGCGGCTGATGAAGACGAGCGGCCCTTCCTCCTGACAGGAACACGTCCACAGCGGGACTAAAATAGTGGGGAACCTGACGGGGCCGCGGTGCGGCGCCGGCCCCTGGACGGCCCGTCAGGATGACGGATGGCGGTCCGGCGGTGGGCGTCCAATCAGCCGTTACTCTGCCTCGTTAACGGCGACGTTTCCCTTCAGTCCTGCACAAACTGACAGGCCATGAAACCCTGCAGACTATTTATTATCTCCCAGCACCAACAACTGGTTTCCAGTTAGATCCCATCACAGCGACTGGACTGGAGAAACACGTCAGCATAAAACTGGACAGAGAAGAAGAAACTCTGTGCGTCTGGTCCCACATTCAGATTAACTTTAGTTTGGTAAACTTACAACATCACAGAGAAGAAAATAACATAAAATAATATTTGAATAGAAACTGAAAACCTGAAGCTGCAGCTTCATACAGTCAGGAAATAAAATAAAGAAATTTACTGTCCATACATGAGTAAACATGCAAAATATTATTTAAATATGAATATTTATACAGTTATGGACAAACACACATTCATACATCTGCAGAGCAAAATCAGCTGCTTTCATTTTGCATCTTTTAAAACTCAGAGGCTCTAAAACGTCTCATTATGAAAGGAGCTAAAATAGACAAAAAGATTTGGTATTAAAAACAGGTTTTGATTAGGCCATTGATCTGTTCTAACATTTCTGAATTCCAGAAAAAAAACTTGCTTTCATCTCTTTATAGATTATTTAGAGTATTTTTGTACAAACAATGTCTTTAAATCTTCAGGTATTACTTTGAATTTATTAGTTGGTTCACAAAATCTCACTTTATTAATAAGGCCAAATGCCTTTTATAGTTATTAAATCTTTCATTTTAAACAATATTCCAACATTCCTAACAGATCCATGAAGCATCCAGTGGATTATTAGTTGTCTGCAGGTAAATGAAGGTCAGTCTGTTGGAGGATGAAGCAGCAGCAGCTTCTGTCTGCTGCAGGCGAAGCTCTCCTGTCATTAGCATTAGCGTCGCTCTCAACATTAGCTGCAGGTCTTACTAGCTGTAATTAATCCTCTTCATGCTGCTCTATAATTCTGGGCCGTGTTTGTGGAGGATGTTCTGTCTGTAATTAAACTGTTCTGGATGTTTCATTTTGGGTTGAATCTTAATATTTCTGTGTTTCTGGGCGGAGCTGCAATCTGTCGAAACACAAAGGAGCTAAAACTAGAAAATCCTCAAAGGTCAAGTCTTTCATTTTTCACCTATTTATAAAACTAAATGCAAAAAACACATTTTGAGTCAGAAGAGCTGAAAGTTGAGCTCAGATTTAATGAAAAAGAGAATATTATCCTGGTCAGACGGGTTGGACTCGTCTGATCATCTCTGTCTGTCTGTCTGTCTGTCTGTCTGTCTGTTTGTCTCTGTCTGTCTGTCTGTTTGTCTGTCTGTCTGTCTGTCTGTTTGTTTGTCTCTGTCTGTCTGTCTGTCTGTCTGTCTGTCTGTCTGTTTGTCTCTGTCTGTCTGTCTGTCTGTGTGTCTGTCTGTCTGTTTGTCTCTGTCTGTCTTCCTGTCTTCAGGTTTAACCTCCATGAACTCGGTTGAATCAGTTTGTCTTTCTCTCTCTCCCCTCTGCGCAGCTTCCCGCCTCAACCCGTTTCCTCTGGGAACAAAACGCTTCGACTCCTTCAGATTTCTGAGGCCGTTGAGCCAAAAGCGATAAGTTCAAGTTTCCAGGATCTCATTGATTGGAATAAAACATAAAACCAATGAAAAGGTTTTTTATTGGGCGTAATTATCTTTAATTAAAGGGAAGTGGTAATGTTTCTCTTTAAACCTGTTATGATGCAGCTCATAAAAACATGTTCATAACTTTACTTACTTAACATCAAATTCAGATGATGAGATTGATTTTGTCTTCAGTGAACTCCTTTCAGAACCAGATATTTTAGGGTCTCTGTCACTTTTATGGAAATGAGCTGCTGCTGGCCACGCCCCCCGACTCAGTGTTTACGCTAAAGACACAGGAAATGGCTGCAAACAGATGAACACTGTAAAACATTCATCCAGTCGACTGATTATTGTTTTCTCATAATGAAGTGGGCGGGGCTCCGTTTGGGTTGCTAGGTAACGGGTTGCTAGGTGACATCATAACAGGAAGGTTTTTGAAATAATTACTTTTTCAGACACTAAAAAACATCAACTTGCTGCCAGAAAATTCCTACAGATTTTTTTTTTAAGTGTTTGGACTCATTTTAGAATCAGTTCAGCTCATTCAAACAGATTTACAAAAACATGCAGAAAGTCAATTTTGCTTAATAATGTTTGTTTACACCTCAGAAAAAGTTCAGATTCAATAGAAAGATTTTATTTATGGTTACATTTTTAAAATCCAGGGTTGAAACTTTAACTTCATAGATTTTAGTGCATTAAAAACTATCTATTAAAAATTCTATTTATTGCATTTGTTGTGTGTTTCTGGTACGGCTGTAAATCTGATGCGCAGCTACATTAGCTAACAACAACGAAGTCGCTTCTCTTTTCCCTCTGAGGGTTTGAAAATCTGAACGATCTGATTGGACGCTGGAAAAGACTGTTGTTGTGTTCAGGTTACTGTTAGGAGTTAGCTTATCAGCAAAGCTATGCTAGCTCAAAATAGCATCTCAATGCTAACCTTGTAGCAGCTAATGCTAACATTAGCGCCCAAAGTCCACATTTCTTGGTTGAAGAAAATAAAGAAGAGATTAAAAATAGTAAACATCGTTGCTGTTTATTATGTTTGTTTGTTCAATAATTTAGCAGCTGAAATGTTTTTGAATTGAAAATGTTGCTGATTTTATTAATTGGGTTTAATTAATTACAGAATGTGCAACTATTAAACATTTTAACAGAATCCCAGAATAATGGAAAGATACATCATGACATAATTATAAAAACATACATAATATTAAGTTTTTTAAGAAAGAAAAATACATTTTCTGATCAGTTTAGAATAAATTATTGATTTTTTTCTCTTTAAATGATCTAATAATATCTTTTTCTGAAATAACTGTTCAGTAAATCCGACCCTGATGCTTTATTTCCTGCCTGAAGCCCCAGAAGCAGATCAGAGTCTAATCAACATGGATGCTGAAAAGAATCTGAGCTTCCTGCTCGTCGTGGTGAGTCACCGCGCCGCGCCGCCGCGCAGCCACGGATGAAAGTGGAATTAGTGCCGGTTAATTCGTCCTGACAGTTGGAAATGTTAAATCCTGCAGGGGACTCGGCTTAGCGCGCCGCTCTCTGCCTAAGTAGGTTAAACACAAACCGAAGTGATCAATCTGCAGACGCTCCACTGAAACTACAGAACCGACTGGAAACTCCTGGAAACCAGCAGAACCAGCAGGAACACCAACAGGAACCAGTAACCATCCAGGTCCAGTTGAGTTCTGGCTCAGGAGGTTCTGACTCCAGAACTGGTCCGGCTTTGACATGAAGAGGAACTTTAATTTTTCCTCCAATAATTTGGTGAAAATAAATGTCAAAGTTCAGATTTTTGTTTCTACTTGTTTCCCTCTTTTAAAGCGTCAGGGTGTAACTTTCATAAAGAACCAAAAACAGCCAATCAGAGCCAGGAGGCGGGGCTTAGCGCTGTCAATCAACCTACTGGCTAATGGTGGACAAACAACTCACTGTTACAAGAGAAGCATTTATCCACCATCATCAGTGTCTGACAGGGAGAATCAGCCACTCAGGCGTGATTGACAGCGCTAGGCCCCGCCTCCTGGCTCTGATTGGTTGTTTCTACTTATCACAGGGAGAAAACAGAGCAGATCGATTTTTCATAGATTATTATCTCATAGGAGACAGTTTCAACAAATATGTAAAATAATATTTTTATAAATTACATTCTGCATCCTGAAGCCTGAAGCAGCAAAAAAAAAATTAAGGATTCTGATGGTTAATATTTTCAAGAGCAAGTTTACAGATCCATTTTATTTGTGGTTTTGGTTTTTATTTCTGTTTTTGGTTGTTGTGTTTTATTATGAATAATTAAATTAGATTCCATAAACAAAACATCTCTGAATCCAGAGTTTCTCCTCTTGTCGAGTTTTTCCAGGAAATGTTTGGATTTCAGGATGATTGGCTCATTTATCGTCTTCATCTGTTTTCTCTGTTAACTGCAGAGCAGGTCAGGTTTCCAGCACCGGTTACCATGGCGATGCGTAGCAGGTAATAACCCTCCCTGGTGGCCCAAACAAACAGAGACGTGCAAAAAGCTTGAGAGCAACGAAACAAACTGAGTTCAAGGAAAAAGTGCAGTAAGAAAAACACAAAACATAATAATTCTTAATAAAACCAAACGTCCTGTTTTTACAGTGAATGATGAGGGAGAGCTTCTTTACCTGCAGAAAATCTGATGTAAATTAAAGACATGCTGTAGATATTTTTCCAACAATAAATAAAAAATTAAAACTGATTGTATGGTATAAAGAAAATAAATGTAATAACTAAATGCAGTTTTAATTAATAAAAGTTAAAAAAGAGTCAAATTAAACCACATTTTGCCTCCTGACCCTCATATTCAGATGGTGAACTCTCCGCTCGCTCTGTGTGGATGTAGGCCAGCAGCTGCAGACTCACCATGAGGCATTATGGTTGTTATTATTATTATTTTTAGCCAGATGCCATTAGTGTATGGCTGCGTGAACGTGCGTGTCGCCTGAACTCTGATCAGATGTGATCAGTTTCCGCTCAGCTTGTTCTGCAGCAGCGTGAACACAAAGAGGCAGCCGCATAAATTTCTCTGATTTCATGCAGCAGCAGCTGCAGGGAGTTTTTCCCTCTCAGTCCGTCTGTCAGGCTGCAGCGAGGCGGTGCAGGCGGTGCAGGCGGCGCAGGCAGCGCAGGCGGCGCAGGCGGCGCAGGCGGCGCAGGCGGCGCCCGGCGCTCGGGAGGCTCGTTAAAGGGGTCAGGATGGTCAGGATGGTCAGTGGGAAAACCACAGAGCGGGAATGTTCTAGAAAAAATGTAAAATTTCTGAACTCCAAAATTTGACTTTATTCTCAGAAAAAGGCTGGGAAAAGAAAATGTGACTTTTGAAAGTCAGAAAATTTCCAAAAGTCCAGATTGTTCAACTTTATGAAAAATACTAATACAAAATTTACAAAACATGAAATTTTGTAAAGATTAGCACTGGAGCTGAAATACATTCTACATATTCATTCTTTCATAAAAGTAAAGAATCTTTATTTCTTCCTTCGCTTGGCGTCGAGCCTAAAGAATAAACTAACTCTGAACTTTAACATTTATGCTCGTAACTGTTTCACCAGAAAAACCTTTAACAACATTTTCCTTTCATTGTCTGTTTGACCAAAAGACGTTTTGTGAAAATGTAGTTTCCAGTTGTTCCTGAACGCACCACGAATCCCTGAACCTGCAGATGTTAGAGGAACCAGAAGGTCAGTGAGCATCTGACCTTTCAAACATTAAACATTAACGATACATTAATCTTACATCTACATAAAGTCCTGACTGAGTCTGAACATCCTGACCTGCCTGGAGCCTCAGCAGGTCGTTTACATCCAGACTGGAACCGTCTGAGCTTCACTAAATTTAACTTTAAAGGAAAATTCACATTTTGGATGTTTTTATACATTTGGGTTTCTAATGTTTCTAAAGACAAAAACAAAACACCCAGCTGGTCTTTGGTAATAAGTTCCAAGTTTTTTGATTTCTGGAAAATGATCTTTTTAAAAACCTCCAGAATGTAACCGTTACCTAGCAACCCCAGCAGAGTTCAGCCCGTTACCTAGCAACCCAACCACTGCACCACTGTGCAGAACAAGATTTGTTCGTAAACAATCTAAAGTCTGTAATAGTTTCTGAAGGACTCTTATTGTGAAATATTAGCAGCAGCATCTCAGCTTCCTGTCAGCAGCTGAAACCTGCAGATTCCAGAGCGACCTTCATCTTCCTCATCCTCAGCCTGACTGTTTGCAGATTAATGAATTAAAGCTGACAAACCTGAGAAAACGATGCGTGTTTGTTTACGGGCGGCTGCCGTTAATCCTGCCTTGATTCGCTCCACCGTCTGAACCTTCAGATTATCGTTAGCTTCCAGATTTAGCGACGCGCTGAGTCACAGGAAACATTTTGCTCACCGACTCCAATCTGCTCGGTTTCTACATGTTTGGATCTTTAAGAGTAAAAACTTTGATTTTTAACAGATTCAATTTAAAAACGGTGCTTTACTCCACATCACATGCTAATATAGCATTAGCATAAAGGTCTAGAATATTTTCTGTTGATGTATCAGGATTAAAGTCACATTATGTACAGAAAACGATTAAAATGATTTTTAAATCATGACATTTTAACAGTAAAATATTTATAATTATGTTTTTTTTTCTTTTTTGGTTTCATAAGAAAAAAAAAAAAAGCTAGCTAGTGTTAGCATGGTAGCACAGCCAGTTGCCACAGGAAATTAGTAAAGCAGCAGGTAAAAGCAAACAGAAGCCGTTTCTTTAACTTCATGTTGTTTTGTGAGTCTGATGAAATAATCTAATAATTGTGTTTTTATGAATTAACAGAAATAATCTGAGCTGAATGAATCTGACTGGAATAAAGAACCCGGTTCGTCCCAAACCGGCTGCTGGAGAAGGAACCGTCTGGTTCAAGCCGTTCCCATGACGACAGAACCAGACGCAGACGTGAGTCAGAACCAGAACCGCCCGGCCGAGGTGACAGCCTGTTGTTACTGTGTGTCATGGCGACGCCCTTTAACCCCGCAGGAGGCTGATGTCAGACGGCCTCCGCCCGCCGTGCGTCACCATGACGACCAGCGACTCACAGTGACGCACAGAGACCGGTTCAGTTGGTTGGGTCACGTTGGACCAGAACCAGAGCCAGAAGCAGGACCAAAACCAGAACCAGGACCAGGCACAGAACCAGAACCAAAACCAGAACCAGGACCACGACCAGAACCAAAACCAGAACCAGGACCAGGCACAGAACCAAAACCAGAACCAGGACCACGACCAGAACCAAAACCAGAACCAGGACCAGGCACAGAACCAAAACCAGAACCAGGACCACGACCAGAACCAAAACCAGAACCAGGACCAGGCACAGAACCAAAACCAGAACCAGGACCACGACCAGAACCAAAACCAGAACCAGGACCACGACCAGAACCAAAACCAGAACCAGAACCAGAACCAGGACCACGTTCTGTTTCTGTTGGAAACGTTCTGTAATATTTAATATCTCCTGAAAATATTAAATATTTTATATTATCTATATTATTTAATATTATCTCCTGAAAATATTAAATATTTTCAGGAGATAATATTTAATATTTTCTCTCCTGAAATATTAAATATTTGACTCAGTTTCATGTTTTCATCTGCAGTTAAATATCAGTTATGATCAATCAGATCCATTGATCAGTTATTATTCATAAATCAATAAACTCTGATTGTGTGACTTGAAATAGTCCAGACGTTAAAAATACATGATTAATAATTATATTATTATTATAGCCGGAGGGGCGGGGCTTCAGTGACAACATAGGGGTCACCTTGGGGTCATGGTCAGGACAGGAACCGGTCAGGCGTTCATCAGCCTCCTGATTGGCTGGAGTCAGTCACATGACTGATTGGGTTTCCTCCACCTGGACAGGTGGATTCAGTTCATCACAATCTGGTTTTGTCTCTTATTGACTTCCTGTTTCCTCCGTTAATTTCGCCGTTTCTTCTCCTGCCTGAACTTTTTCTTACTTTTCTTAAAGTCTCCAGTCGTTTGCTTCAAATGTTTTTACCATTTTCACCAAAAGCTTTCAGCATTCACACTTCCTAGTGTTCTAATGTTTTTAAAATGCATAATGGTTTATTTTCCAGCCTTTGTTTATTTGAAGTGTTCATTTTATGAAGACTTTAGATTTGAATTGCCAGTGTGAGGATTGGACCCGTGACCTATGACCTTACAGCATCACGCTCTGAGCAAAACACAAACAACCAACAAAGTGGAGAAGAAAAAGTCCTGAAGGGAAATTTTTCTGTTTTTTAACCTTCTTATCCAACACAAGAAAAACATTAATAAAAAAATATTCATTTTGTTTCTTGCTTAAGACCAAAAATAAAGCAGGGAGAAAAAGATTTAGAAAACTTACATGATTTTTTTTCACCTCCAATAAAAAACCCCCAGGTATTTTCCACTTTGTTGTTTTGCTGTAGAAATAAAATAAATATTTTTATAGTCAGAAATATTTGATAGAAAAACATAAATGATCAATTTTTTACTGTCATTTTTAAATTCCCTCCTTCAGAAAAAACAGAAAACTTTTGAAACACTTAAATTTAGAGTTTTTGTTTAACTTTTAATGTTAATAGACAAATAAAATTTGGTCAGACTTAGAAAATTAAATAATAATAATAATTTGCCTTTTTTCTTCCAGATTTTGTGAATCCTTGCAGTTCTTCCTCCATTAAAGGAGAAATCTGTAGAATAAATCCAGTTTGTTTCACAGCTCTCTGCTGCCACCTGCTGGTCAGGCTGAACCCATGATGATGATGATGATGATGATGATGATGATGATGATGATGAAGTCCTCAGGGTGCACTTACTTTCCCAGAAACTTTAAACACAGAAACAGGTAAAAAATTTCAAAAGTATTCACACCCAACTACAAGATTTCAACCAAAACATTTTTCATATTTTACTTTGTGAAGTAGTGAATGGAAATCTGAAAAGTGTGGTGTGCATGTTTATTCAACCCCCCTTTTAAATTGCCCCAAAATAAAAAAAGATTTGGAGGTTTGATGAGACAGTTGAAGATGTGAGAATGATTCTTGAGTTCTGCTTGAATAAAAACCATAAACTCATCTTCAAATCCCTCATTTATTTACATTATTTTACATAAAGCAGCTGCTGCTTGTGCAGGAGGCCCCACTGCTGCTGATCGTCCACGTTCCTGAGGTCCAGACCAGCAAACCGTCCAGCTGGTCAGAGGGAACCCTGGTTCTGGTCACTGGACCCCCTTCAGGGTGTGGTAGAGATGTTTGGGTACGACCACGTAGCGGTCGGCGGGCGGCCCCCGCCCGGCCCGCCCCCCACGCCCCGCCCGCAGCCTCTTGAGCTGCCGCTGCTGCCGGCGGACTTTCTGCTGCGCCGTCTTCAGTTTGCGCCGCAGCAGCTCCAGCTGCTCCTCCAGCTGCTCCATGCGCCGCTTCTGCTGCGCCGAGTCCTCCGCCGTGTAGTTATGGTCGCCGCTCACCGCCGCCGGGTCGCTGCGGCTGTCCACCGGGCCGCCGCCGACCTCCTCCGCCGGCGCAGGGTCAGAGGTCACCGGCAAGGAGAGCGGGAAGTCGATCTCTGAGGAGAACGGGTTCTCTAGAGATCCTGACTGCAGGAGAAAAACAGACAAAGAGACGGAGGGACGATGAGATGGATGATCAGACAGACCACTGGCCCGTGTGACCTCTGACCTTCATGCTGAGGCCAAAGCCGAACAGCGAGGGCACGGCGTTGTCCTTCAGGACCCGGTTGTTGCATTCCCTCTTGAAGCAGTCCTGGCTGAAGTGCTGGGAGCAGATGTTGCTGTACTTGGTGGGCTTGAAGTTGCTCCTCCTCATCGCCGCCACCCACTTCCTGCAGACGTCCGGCCGCGCCAGAGGAAACCTGAGCAGGCCCAAACAGGAAGGGCGGCCATGTTGGTCACTGACTGTCACTGTTTTAAATGTTTATTGGAAAGTTGTTCATAATTCTAAAAGTTTTATAGAATAGTATGTATTTTTCACACAATATGTCCCTCACCTGACTTTCTTAAACATTCATATTTAGATTTATTAACACTTTGGATTAACTGTGAGCTCTGGAAATGTTCATTATTAAAAATAATCCTTAAAAATAAGACTCATAAGCCTAATAATTGTCTACGTCGTGTAAAATAACCCTATTTTGATCTTTTATGAATAAAATAAATACTTCGTGCGTCATAAACTGCATTTTAAACCGACTCTTACGTTTTGAAATGCTGCTGTTTCCAAACCGCAGCCACATTCAGGTTTTATTATCTAAAAACTAAATGTCTCGATGTTATTACTCTCACATGAAGCAAATACTTTATATAACCACCAAACGGTGTTTCAAGAATTCTCTACTAAATGGTAAACAACATATTTTCGGTTTGATCGGAGCGAGTAGTAGCACAGATTTGATTAAAAGTCGCCGGTATCTTTAAATACGGTAAAACAAATTAATTTTAAAAAATCTGTAGGCCATCTATACTGAGTTTTACGGCTCAGCGTAAACATAAACCAATAAACCTAATTGGGATGCATTTACGCCTCGTAAAATACAATCTTTATACTGACTTACCAATAAAGTTATCAAATTCAATCAACTATTATCAACATATTTAACTTTTCAAGAGCTCAGAAATAAAATTAACTAAAAAAAATGATCAAAGCTTGAACCGTCCTATAGTTATCTGATTATTGACTCGCCATTTATACATGAGTTATTTAGATTACGAGATGTAATTGAACACATCATGAAGTTGCCGCCACCACTACATCCCTACCGTAATAAGCCGTATAGAAGCGCGATAAGATTTAAGGCGGTGGCTGCAGGTTTCTATCCGCTATAGCGCTAGCAGCTAACGACTCCCGGCGCTCAGACCTGGTTCCGGTCCGCTTACTTGTGGAACGAGATGTCCTTGTCTTTGTGGTACCGGTTCTTACAGCCGTACGCTGAGCACGTCTGGACCATGTTTCAGCCCAAACAGGAGCTACTTCTCCCGGTTTAAACTTCGCTGCTCTCCCCCTTCACTATCCAAACAAGGCTTCACCGCCAGTAACAAAGATGGCGGCCAAGATCCAGTCACCTGACCTCCGTTCTTACATCTGATTGGCGGAGGCTTCTCCACACAAAACAAGGACTTTTTGAAGCTTTTTTTTACTTTACCACACTAAGGCCAAATGTTACTAATTTTGATTGTTTTTCTGATATCTATCCTTTCTGTGAGACAATTTCTAACAAATCTAATCCAACAAAACAGATTGTCAACTAAACAATAAAGATTTTTAATAAAGAAAAAGGTTTTTTTAATTCAATTCAGAAGAATTTTATGTATTCCAAAGAGAAATTAAGTGTAATGACTCACATAATCCAAGTATCTTCATAGAGTCAATGTGGATGTTGCAGCTCCAGAAGCAGTCAGTATTGCAACAGTCTGAAAAAGCCCCTGACTATAACATGCAGTGATTTTTTCTAATAAAAACAGAGCAGTGTGTTTTGGTGTGAAGCGTTTTTATTAAGCAACAGAAACACTGAAAACCAGAGTAAACTCGCTTACATCCTGCGTAGAAACTGTTTCAATGAGTTTGTCCCTAACAGCTTCCGTAGATGGACCCCAGTGATGAATCTCCAAACTGAAACATCAGAAACTGAGAAGAAAAATCGAGGAGTATGGGACGTGATTTGTCCAGTTTTTAAACAAGCTCACAAACACAGCGCTGCCAAAACCAACAGAAAGGTACAGAGTGTATTTCAGATGTATTTACATTAGTTATTAAAGCTGATATGAAATTAGAAGCTTTAGAAGCAGCAGAACCAAACAGGAGCCGACCCGTTTTCTTTAAGTACTTTTAGGGTTCTGCCTTAAATGACTCAGTTTTACTCTTTTTAAAAAATTCCTTCTTTACTTCCTGCAGCTGATCGGATCCGATCCGGCGTCCTGCAGGTCGTTTTGACCCGGCAGATTCACTAAAATGTTAAAAACTTTAATATTCCACCTTTAAAATGCAACAGAAGATGCTCACATTTCATCTTTAAGTGTTTTTCTCAGATGGTTCCAGCCGTCAGAAACACATAATGGAGTTTAAAACTGCAACGCACTGCCCGGCCTGAAGGGGGCTACTCGCCCGGCCTGCAGGGGGCAACTAGCCCGGCCTGAAGGGGGCTACTCGCCCGGCCTGCAGGGGGCAACTAGCCCGGCCTGAAGGGGGCTACTAGCCCGGCCTGAAGGGGGCTATTCGCCCGGCCTGCAGGGGGCAACTCGCCCGGCCTGAAGGGGGCTACTCGCCCGGCCTGCAGGGGGCAACTCGCCCGGCCTGAAGGGGGCTACTAGCCCGGCCTGAAGGGGGCTACTCGCCCGGCCTGCAGGGGGCAACTCGCCCGGCCTGAAGGGGGCTACTCGCCCGGCCTGCAGGGGGCAACTAGCCCGGCCTGAAGGGGGCTACTAGCCCGGCC
>CAEFZY010012771.1:0-15174 GCA_903066815.1 Brachyrhaphis roseni
TACTGGGAGGTTGTGGCCTTAACCAAGCAGATGTTATACACTTCTTCGCAATCAGAAGCAAAACTCTGATCAAGTATTTATTGTCTTTGTCGATCATGTCCGAGGGGATTATTCCTAAAATATATACAGATGTCTCCAGATCTAAATAAATGCCTAAAATATTTTTTATATCTGTTTGCACAATTTTCCAAAACTCAACCACCTTCGGACAATCCCAAAATATATGAGTAAAATCCCCCACCTTTCCACAATTTCTCCAACAAAGCCGAGATGTGTTACCATATTTAGATGTGATAACTGGAGGGTTAAAGTAACGCATCTTAACTTTCCAGTCAAATTCCCTCCACGTCGGGCTGTTGGTTAATCTGTGTCCAGAGCTAAATGTTTCTTCCCAGTCCTCATCTGCTATTATTATATTAGCCTCCAATTCCCACTTCTCCTTAACTTCTTTATTGTTAACATTGGATTCATATTGCAGGCTTTTGTATAGTTTTGAGATCAGGCCTTTCTTTGATTCACCTTTTGCCATTGATAATAGAATTTCTTCAGTCTTGGTCATATCTGTTGAAATTTTTTGCCATTCACTATGATTCTGGAGATAGTGCCTAAGTTGCAAATATCTATAAAAATTTGTTTAATAATTACGGTTTTAAAATAAAGCTAACACTTTGGAGACTCAATCAGAAGTCTCAATATCACAGCAGCTGCTACAGTTTCAGAGAAAAAGAGGATAAAACATAAAATCATTTCTTTTTGTCTCTTGCAAGAATTTATTATTTTTTTTTGCATTATACAGTATATGGACCTTTTAGAAATATCATAAATAAGGCGGCAAACTTTTTGAAACCAAACATCAAGAGATTAGCTGTGTAAACATTTATGTAGCTCAGCTAAACTAAAGTAAATTTACAGAGGTCTGAGTTTTGCTTTTGGGCGGGTTGACACATCTCCTAAAGTGGAGATTTATTGTGTCTAAGCTTTAAAGCTCATTTTACACGTCTAAAATTGTTTGTTTTTAATTTTTTTCTTTAATGTCCTCATATGTTTTTTTTAAATCCAGTTATAATAGAACAATAAGAAATTGATATTTGACTCCAACTCTATTGTACTATTTGAAAATCCAGTATAAAAAAAGAAAAATTACAACTAATTTAGAACATTTGGTTTAAAACCACCAAAATAAATCCTTTTTGTTGGCAGTGCCAGAGCTCCCTAAAATGTCTTTTTGATGATGGTTCTTGGTCACTGACGTCTGTCCTGCCCTTGGGCATAAACTTAAATTCTCAAATGCTTTTTATCAGCTTCTAGCCAAGAGTCTGACATTTTTGTGGACACTTAATACGTCTGGAGAGGTGCAGTAATGAGTGTGGGGAGAAAAAGTTAAAATCTGCAGGTTTTTAAATGTCAGACAACACACAGCAGTTGGCTACTTGTGATGCGATGGATAAGAGTTGCTCTGGATGGTTCTTGAGCAGGATGAAAATAAACTCTGTAGATATGGATGAGCTTCAGCAGCAGAGTTTAAGCATCTCCTATCAGTTTCACTCCCCGTTTCGTCTCAGCTGAAGTGTTTGAGTCCAAAGAGCAGCAGTGCAGCAAAAAGCAGTGCCCATCTGCATGTAGGTGGCTGCGGTTCCCCGTCTCGCCCTTTAAATAGTCCCAGACAGTGTCCTGGAGCTTCAGGACAGACATTGTTTTGTGAGCCTGGGTGAGTTCGTAATTGTCCCAGAGGGAGCAGCATTTCCAGCACAGCCAAGCAACAATGGGCTTTTTGAGGGCGGGCCAGCTCACATTGACTGTGAAGAAAAGCACCTAAATAAAGTTCAGAGGAACATTATCTGTTGCTGTCCTCCAGATGGGCATTTCTAAGAAAACGTCTTGACTGCAGACTGAAACCACCTGCACTCTTGGACCTTGGAATAGATCATTTTTGCAATAAGCTCATTGAATCCAGTTAGAAATATTTGGAGGTACATTAAAAACAATAAAAACTACAAAATGATTTTCCACGGCGGGTAGAATTACCTTAAAGGGGACGTATTATGCAAAATTCACATTTTTCACATTTATATTTTTTCATGTGGGCCTCAAATGCTTCTAAAAACACCCGAAGTGCTTAAAAAACTCACCCAGACATTTTTTAAATAAGTTGACTTTTTTGGTATCTGAAAAATGAGCCGTTTCAAAAACCTCTGGAATGTAATGTCGCAAATGAGCAGGTACCCCCCGTTACCTAGCAACCCCAGCCAAGCTCAGCCTGTCACCTAGCAACCCAATCTGAACTCCCACACATTTGGTCAGCTGGTTTTACTGCTGCATGCGCTGTACAATGGCTGCTGGAAAAGACAGCAGTTGTCGACTTACATCCAGACACGGTAAGTCGACAACTTGCTGCTTTCTTATTGGTTGTGCAGGAGGCTCCACTTCTGCTTTTTAAAGATGTAACGTTGTATAATCTGTTTGTCACCATTTTCAGGTTTCTCTGTTTTTAACTTTTTAATTTCTTTAATTTCTGTTCAAATGGCTGAGCTGTGCCGTTTTTCCTCAGGAACACAAGACGAGCAGCAGAGGTGTGGATGGACGAGTATAAGAACTTCTACTACGCTGCTGTTCCCTCGGCGAGAAACGTTCCCTACGGGAAGTGAGTCCAGTCAGATTTTAAATAAAAGCAGTGAACAAGGTTCCTAGATCACATCAGTCCACAACAATTAGGAACAAGTAAATGAAAAATAACTTTCTCTAACAAGTATTTCAACTCCTACACATTCAATTTCTGTTGGAAAACACATTTGGAAAGTTTTAAAATTAATTTATTTTATTATAGCAGCATAATCTGACACTGGAAAATATGAAATCCCACATTTAACATTTGTTCAGCAGGAACAAACCTTATTAAGATTTGCAACTTAAACAAAAGACAGATGTGCTGATCTTTATTAGTCGTTAAAAGACGGCAGGAAAATGCTTTTTTTAATGTCTTTTTCCAGTTTAAAGTTTAAAACAACTGGAAAAAGGTAAACAAAGCTTGGAATGAGATTTCCCAGCAAAGGGTGAAGGAGGTGTGATGCTGCGGGTCATTTTTCCAAAGGATGCAGCATGAACGCCTTAAAATAGCAGGAGATTGTAAATAAAAGGCTGCTGGATGTTACCAGTAAACTGTTATTTTGTGATTATTGGGTCTTTAAGCAGGAAAATGATCCAAACTTATCAAAACAGAAAAGGTTCATTGAACTAAATGAACCGCTTTTCATGGTCATCTTAGTTCCTAGACCTGAATCTTAAAGAACGGGAACAACTTTTGATTTTTAGCAGCAGACATGGCCAAACTTTGTTCATAAATGGAGAAATGGCAAGAAAACAATTAAAAAGTTGTTAGTTTGATGATCATACATAAGCAATGTTTCTGTGCTTTGAGGCTGGTGTTTTATGGGTCAGAAGCTGAAAACCGGAGAGCCTCTCATCTAAAAGGCTAGAAGCAAGATTATGATGATAAATACCAAAGTAAATGAAAGAAATGGGAGAAAAACTTCTAATCTGCGTGGAAAGTTATAAAAAAGTGTGTTGTGTTGCTCATAATGAGGCAGAGCTGTCTGTGTTACTAATACGACCATTCATCATTAAGATTGCATCAAAACCTGCAGGAGGATTTAAGGCGCGGCCTGCTGACTGTCTGATCTGCGTATGTCCCGGTGCGGGGGGTCTACAACCCGTGGTTCCAGAGCTACAGGTGGCTCGTTTTGCTCCTCATTGTGGGCCTTCCTGCCTCTGGCCAAAATCGTTTCAAATGACCAGTATTTGTATGCAGGGAGATACTTTTATCAGGCCTTTTATGTGTTTTCATAGCAAGGAATTTCCACAGAAAGATGACACTTATTCATACAGACAGGTTTATTTATTTATTTATTTTAATTTATTTAAATGTTTGTAATTGTTCCATAAATATGAAAAAGAACTAGCTTGTTTTTCCCTTGTTGTAAAGTTCTTGTGGTTTTTATTGCTTTGAAGCCCAAGAAACAAAAGATGAATGTTTTCAGTTTCATCCAAAATAAGACATTTTCATGCATTAGTTTTTTAGAATGTGATAAATCATTTATCCTCTAATCCTTGGATGTTCAAACTTTTTGTCAAAAGGACTCATGGGCCAAAACAATGGGGGCGGGAGGACAAACCTACCTACTCAACAATAAATCATGTTGCAATACTTTAGTTAAATGAGTAAAATAGTTCATTTTCAAGTTGGACGTGTTGATTACTGTAGATCCAAAATGTTGAAAGGATTTTACAGGTTTGCCTCATAAAAGAAAAGCGTCCACTTTGTAAATTGTAATAAAGCTTTTTCTGTTAATTTTTGAGCAATAAAATCAAGATTTAGGTCACCTTCATTGAAAAGTCTGGCTAAGTGTAATAACACAAATTACAACATATGGACTGTTCTCGTACATACACACACACACCATGGACTGTTATAGCTCCTTGCCATTACTTTTCTGCACACCTCCTTGCTATTTGGTACACCTGTAAATAAATATGTATATCCTGTATAGCACTTCTGGATAAATGCAAACTACATTTCGTTGCTTGTACTTGTGACAGTGCAATGACAATAAAGTTGAATTCTATTCTATTCTATTCTATAAATACATTAAGATCAGATCTGAGTGCATCAAAGTCTCACAAGGGGAATTTGTATTTTCTTGAATTGGAGTCGCGGGCCGCATAAATCACTAAAAAGGCTGGAAATGGCCCCCGACCCGCACTTTGGACACCCGTGGGTTTAAGGTTGATGAAATTTGAAAAAGGTTTGACAAATCTCTCTTGTCTTTGTGCCTCTAAGGCCGACAGCTTGGAAATGGTTGTTATTTGGACTTGTGGGAAGCGGTTATTTTCCCCTAATGCAGCCAATCAGACGAGCCTCCACTTCCTGCCCTCACAGACTATCACTGTGATCAAATCAAACCCCAGAAACACACTGAAGACCGCAAGTTACCATTGTCTGATTGCATGCTATGTCTGTGTGTCTCAGTATCCAGAGTCGCTTGGAGATGAAGAAGAGGTTAGGCTGTAAACCTTTCAAATGGTACCTGGAGAACGTCTACCCCGAACTGAGGTAAGAGCTTAATCAATCAATCAGCCAGTCAATCAATCAATGTATTTCTAGGATACTTTTAGTCAAGTGTAGGGATGGAAATCCTACGAAACGTGTACAATACATTATCATGCAAATACGCACTACTGTAAAGCAAACGTCTTAACGAATCTGCTTATCGGGTCCCGTAGCGTGACATTTTGCGTGATGACGTATAGTACGCGCTCTGTATTTTGCTTTAGAAAATATCCAAGATGGCGTCGTGGCAGAAACGCTCTAAAATATATTTATATTTCCCAAAAAAATGCGATACGAGGGCCAGTTCCAGTATGTTCAGAACTTTAATCACAATAAAAGAAGGAAACGTCCTCAAACAATTGGCCACACAGCATGCAAACGATTTGTACGAATGTAAAGCGTTAATACGTTGCTTAGCAATAGCGGTGCTAAGCAACCGAGGGCGGAGCTTTGAGCGCGGCGTCTCCTGCTACGATCGTCCCAGGTTATTGTATTAATGTTGTCGCCATACAGCATGAATAATCTCCATCTCACATTAACATTTACAGTCATATTCAGTAAATTAGAATATATTTAACGAAGAAGCTCTTTATTATACTAAAAACACAAACTGTTGTGCAGAAAGTTGCATTTCATGTTAAAATGTTCATGTAACAGAAGGATTCTTATTGTTTATACAAGTTTTAATTTTGTTTGAATCGAGTAAAACATGGTGCATATTTTGAATTAAAGAGTTTATTTCCGACCTCAATGAGAATCAATAAGCAAGATTGATAATGAAATCAGTATTGATAAATTCTTATCAATTCCCATTCCTAGTCAAGTGTAACACAAAGTTCTTTAGAGTCGTTTAAAATGTAAGAATGACATTTGACCCCAACACAGATGCACAATAAAATGATGAAATCACGTAAACAATCAGCACCAAGTCAGAGCAGGAGGAGTCCGTAACCTGGTTCTGGTGTTTTCAGGGTTCCAGATCATCAGGACATCGCCTTCGGAGCGCTGCAGCAAGGAGGAAACTGTCTGGACACCCTGGGGCATTTTGCAGACGGAGTGGTAGGCGTCTACGAGTGCCACAACGCCGGAGGGAATCAGGTAGAGATTCAATAACAAAACACAGGGGAAACCTGGGAGGACATGAACTGAAGGAATGTGGTTGGATTCTGTTAGTGAAACTGGTGATTGAAAAGGATAACGTGTAGACATCGGTATCGGACGATTGTAGTCATGTTTTTCTTATCAGTATTGGTTCGATATATGAAACTGGATTTCTTCCAAAGGTGTTAAAATGGTAGTGAAATATATGTAATATTGATAAATATCAGTTATCGACCATAACAGGGTTATTTATATCAAATGTTGATATCAGCTCATATTTTTCATAAAGAATATTTCACTGGTATAAGTTGATGCTTAGATTTGGACATGTTGATCCATAATATAAATGAAATCCCACTCATTGTGATTGTCCTGAACTCAAACCATTAATCTTACACATTTATTTACTTATTGTTTTTAGGAATGGGCCCTAACCAAAGACAAATCGGTGAAACACATGGACCTTTGTCTGACGGTGGTGGACCGGACCGCCGGCTCCCTAATCAAACTACAAGGATGTCGAGAGAACGACAGCAGACAGGTACTGATTAAACACACTGCATTAAAAAGACAAAAATCTTGTATTTCTCCCTCTGACATTACATCAGACAAAACTTTTCTAGTTTTAAGTCAGCTAGGATCCCTACAATTATTTCTGTGTAATAAATGCAGAACAAGCAGGGAGGATTTGTTTGACCACTTTGATCAAATTAGAGGTTCACCTGCATTTCCTTAGTATTTGGCTTAATTCCGCTAAAGGGCTCGATTTTATTCGTCCATCTGGGTCTCAACTGCTTCTACAGAAACAACCCAAACGCTTAAATAAACACCCAGACGTTTTTTGGCAATAAGTTAATGTTTTTTGGGGTCTGAAAAATGAGCTGTCGCAATAACTTCACGATTGTTAAGTCGTACTCAACGGGCCCTGCGCCGTTACCTAGCAACACCAGCCGAGCCCATCCTGTCACCTAACAACCCAATTACGTTTGACCAGCTGGTTTTTCTACTGTATGCTCTGTATAACGGCTGCTGACAAGACAAGTTTTGTTGTCTGTTTTCCATCCAGAAATGATTTGCTGCATTTTTGTTGGTTGTACTGGAGGCTCCACGTCTGCTTTTCAAAGATGTACAGCTGTATAGTTACTGCTCTGTTTGCAGCCATTTTCATGTGCGAGTGTAAACGTTGAGTTGGGAAGGCGTGGCCAATGGCAGATTATTTAGATTTAAATAATCTAAGTAATCTCATTCTGAAAGGAGCTCAAAACAGGCAGAACTGACCAGATGGAAATCTGGTTATCTAAGATTTTCAGCTAAAAAAACAATGTAAGGAACATTTGTTCAAGGAATAGGTCACCTTGAATGTCGAGTCTTTTATCTCAGTCTAAGTAAATATTTAGCTCTAGTTGGCATCTGTCTGCAATGTTTTCTTAATTTTTTAATTTTACAGAAATGGGAGCAGATCGAGTCCAACTCGAAGCTTCGCCACGTGGGCAGCAACCTCTGCCTGGACAGCCGCAGCGCCAGGATGGGTGGGCTAACCGTGGAGGTCTGTGGGCCGAACCTTAGCCAACAGTGGAAGTTCACCCTGAATTTACAATCCTAGGGGGCGCTGCAGAGCCCTGGATATCTGACTGAGACACAAAAAGACAGAAATACAAACAAAAGACTGGAGGAGCAGGATGGACTGGAATAGTCCTCGTCCTCCACAGAGACGCAGCCAGTTCACTCTACAGCCCTCTCCCCCACCACCTCCCCTCCCTTAAACTTCGAGCCACACCCTGTGGGGGAGGGGCTTGTAGACGCCGTCGGAGCGAACCGGAGACTGACTGCATGCGGTGGATGGAAGCGATGAAGAGGATTTAGTTTCCAACGACATACCTCGGCGTTCTGTCATTGGCGGTTCCAGAGAGATTTCCTTTTTCTTCTTTAATGCTGGTTGAAAACAAACTAAACTCTTTGGTGGATAATTTTTATTTTTCTTATGCGTATTTTTTTTAATTCTTGAATCTCTGCTGAGAGCTGCTGGAGCTGGTTCTTGTTGGTTTCTTATGGGGGGTTTTTGGGTGTCGAGTGATGATGGGAGGAGGAACACGGACTCGATTCTTCGAGCTGTTCTTCTTTTGTTCTCTCACTAGTTTACAGAATTGACAAAAAGAGATGGAGGAGGAGAAAAGAGAACTCTGTATTTTACTTTCTGTGCGTTTGATTCCAGTCCGTTGTCCCTGGGAGCGTCTTTACTTCTTGACGGAGGGTTGTGTCTGAAACAGAAAGCCCGTCTCCAAGGTCTTCAGGATGTAGCGCTGGTTGCTGCAGCATCCTTACTTTTTCACTTTGTTGTTTCTTAAAAACTGCACAGAAAAAAAAACAAACAAACAAACAAACATCATAAGTCTTTGTTTTGTTTACTCTTGTCAACATATGGCACCAGATTTGAAAGAAGAGTTTGTTTTAAGTTTCAGGAGGACCAGAGGAGCAATTAAAAACAGTTTTTCCTTACATACTGTGACTGTTCTCTGACTGCTCCTGGTGGTCTGTCTTCACATCTTTACATTTACTGGGTTAGACATGGGATGGTTTGATCAACTTCACTAAATTATATCCTAAATATTTTGACAATATTTAAAACTATTTCATTACTTTAACCAAAAACAGAGGAGCAGAAATTATTTCTATTTATAAAATAACATACAATGATTATTACACACTTAATAGTAATAATGCTCACAAATATTTATTTTATTTTAATACAAAAATAATGGTAACACCTGGTAAATTTAATTGTAGCTTTCAAGTAAACATACAGAATATTTGTATTTAGTTTTTTTGCTCCATGACGGCCTGGTGGTTTTCACTACTGGAAGTTTTTCCAAACAGCTGAATTTACCCTTTTATATAAGCGAGGGGGAAAAACTGTTCCATTTTTTATTTTTTAAAGCCAGCTGACCAACAGTGTGCAGCAACAGGTGAGGGGAAGGCAGCACTGCGAAACTCTCCAGTTTAGCACTTTCTCTGATGCCTCGTTAAAGGAAAGCTTTAAGCAGCAGGAACAATTTTCTGTTAGTTTTAATAGTTTTTGAACCCATAACCTTTGTTTTTGAATACATTTCACTTCTTCAGTGACCCGTGATGCTAAATTCACATTCTGCCTGTTTCTATACCTCCATTTGGGTCTCAACTATTCCTAAAAGTAACCCAGTGCTTAAAAAAAAAAGAAGTAAATGGTTTTTGGTGTCTGGAGTGGGCACTGCGCCGTTACCTAGCAACCCTAGCTGAGCCCAGCTCCGTCACCTAGCAACCCAAGCAGAACTCAGGCACATCTGGTCAACTGGTTTCCGCGTTTTATGCTCCACTAATGTCTTTCAAAGATGTACGGTTGTATAATGACACATCTGCTTGCAGCCCTTTTCATTTGTGAGTGTAAACATGGACTTGGGGGCGTGGCCAGCAGCAGCTTATTTGGATTTAAAGTGACAGGACGCCCTAAAACGGCTCATTCTGAAAGGAGTTCAAAATAGACATAAAATCTCATTATCTAAGAATGATTTTATGTAAAAATAAAATGTGGTAAGTTTTGTGAAGCCCATAAATTTATCCTAACCTGTTCAAAGAAGCATAGTAGGTCACCTTTAATGTGTTTTAGTTAATCTCTATGGATTTCTCTGTCCTAAATGATTCAGTTATGAAAACAGAACCTTCTCAGACCTCGACACCAGTTCCTGGTCCATGTCTGCTTCTGTTTCTGAGATTTACTGTCAGTATTGAGTAAGATGGGCAAATAATCACTAATATCACTGAGATGTAGTTTCAGTTTTTCTACTTTCTTATTGACAAAAGCATCAGATGTGTTCATTTCGCTGAGTCGCCTCCATCAGCATCCTGTCATCACACAGAACCACCGGGTCGTTTGAGTCTTTTTGTTTTCTGCCTGTCAGAAGGACCGTCTGTAATAAGTTTGAAGCTGCAGTTAACAGGGTTTTACTGATTGTCCTGGCAGATTTTTCTGATAACTCAGGCATTGCTGCTCTGTTCATGCTGACTGTGGTTGAAATGGGAAGCCCCTTCTTAATTTACTCCAACAATCCAGATCCAGAGCAACAATATTTTGGTGTCACAAATCAACACAGTGGCGTTTTTCCCCCCCCCATCTGCAGCAACTAGATAGTTTTATAGAAGCCATTTTTAGCTAATTTCTCTGTCGATCGCAATCTGACTCCCTCTGTGTTTTTTGAGCGTCTTCATTGCATCGTATTTGTTGTTTATGCTCTTCAGTTCTATTTTTTTAATAACTAATGATGAAGATTGAGGAGAATTGGCTCTGAATACGTTTGGAGTGATGCATTGATTTGTAAATTCACTGCATCTTATATCAGATCAAGCAAAAGTATTCGCAGTCCTTGAACTTTTATACATTTAGTTACATTTGAAAACATGTTTTAGTATTTAATGTGATAATGCAAAAGTTTTAAAGGACATGTACATGCTTTTTCCAAATGGTAACACTGCAAAAACACTAAGTATTTTTGGCCTAATTTCTTTGTACACTTGAATTAAGACAAAACTAACAAGAAACTTCAGCAAGACATAGGAGCTTGTTGTAAGTAATTGATTTCCTAATTTCAATTTTTTAAAGTATTGGATCCAATGTGAGATTATTTCACTTATAGGAATTTGTTTTGTTAAAGGTGAAACTCTGCCAGTGGATCTAATACTTTTTAAAATCAATATTAATGAATTATTGACTCAAAACAAGCTCTTGTATCTTGCTGAAAAGTTTCTTGTTAGTTTTGTCTTATGTAAATTATATACTTTGTTTTGCTCTAATCGTCTCTGGATCACTGCTAAGTTCTAGTCAACACTGGGAAATGGTGACGGCATTATGATGCTGTGAGGAGGTTTCACTTCAGGATGGCCCGGGTGAGGGGTCAAAGGTCACGAGAAGATGACTGAAGCTTTGCAAATTTAGAAATCAACTTTTTCTCTTTTTTTTTTGCAAAATGAGCCGATCTCAGTCAGCGTAGATGGAGAGGAACGATCAGCAGCTGAAGAAACTCATCCCCACAGCATGATGCTGCTGCCACCATGTTTCACTGTGAAGACGGTGTGTCGTGTGTAGGCAGTCCCGTTTACTGTTTCATAATTTCTTCATGATGCTGTCGTCTTCCCCGTCAGATTTATTCACCACCCTGTGATGGTTTGTCATACAAAAGCTCAACACTTTTCAAAACAAGCAGCTCGGCTTCGTCTGAGATAAACTGGGAATTAGACACGCCTCTGATCTTAAAACCATAAATTGTTTCTTTCTCTGCAACTTTGATCGAACTTTCCTGTTTACATTTTCTGTTCCAAGCAGCCAGCAGACGAGGACAACATCTGGAGTGTTGTCTGATACTTTGCTCTGTGCCCACCTGATCTGTGTTTTGCTCTCTTTTTGTGTTTGTTTCACTCTGCTTTGGGTTCGGCTTTTCTTTTAAACTTTGTGTGACGGGAGGATCTTTCTATTTGTAAGAAAAGCGCCTAAAATGTATTTTTAGTGTTTTTAGGGGGTTTATTGCTGACCTTCGAAGTGAGGAAACTGGCAGCAGTTTTATTTCCCCACCTGAGATGGTGAAATGCTTTTTTTTATCTTTTATTTAAGGTTGCTATAGAAATATCTTCAATCATCATATTTGACCATTTTTGTAATATGAATTCTTCATTTTGCTAACTTTAAATTTCTTAAATCTTTAGCAATTAGTTGTGAGCTTTAATTTTCAGAGCCGTTACTCTCTCAAGCTTGCGAGGATCCAAAAACAGACCCTCCCACAGCAACAACTTTTGGTTCCCCTTCATAAAAAAGTTTATTTTTTTATCCCAAACATTCAAACTGGTAGGTTCAATGGACACAAACAAAAGATTTTTGTGCAGTTGAAGAATTAAGTGTGACTTTTTAAAAGGATTTCTACCAGAAAATTAATATAAATCAAGAAATTGTGTGCTTAAAGAAGTAGTGGCACAAAAATACCAAAGGGACACAAATTGTTATAATTAGTTTAAAAAGCACATGAAAGAGTTAGGACAAAATATTAATTTCCAAAAAATACACTGCATGAAGTTTCCTTCGGTTGACGATTGTGTTTGAAATCAGAAGAGCAAAAAAAGCAACAATTTTTATATCAAGTTTGCTACAAGCATCCCATTTACCATTTTGGGACCTTTTTTTAAAAAATTTTTTTTATATTTTAGGACACAAAATAAATGAATCTTTTTACTTTTGAGCACAAATAATTGCATATTGTTTCCTGGATAAGATCAGGATTTACTGACTTATCACTCACATTTTCTCTGTTAACCTAAACTGAAGTTTCACCTGCACATCTTGGCTGTTTTTCAGTAAATCCTGTTGTTATTCACCCAGAATGAAGTTTAAAAAGTGAAAATATGTTTAATGGTTCATTGCATCCTCTGCTGTGAGCTGCAGCTTGTTTAGGAAATTTGATTGACTGGATCATGAAGCCTTTTCTCTCCATTCACATGAGATGTTTGATACTTTTTTATTTGTAATCATGTTTTACCAAGAGGACATTAGAAATGACAGTGAAGTTGATCAGATAAATAAATGTTTACATCTTTTGCACAATGTGCCAAAGCTTCTTTAGATTTTTGTGTTAGTAGATGCTTGATGGTTTGCTCTGCGCCGGTTTTAGTCGACTGATGTTAGCTGCAAAGTAGAAAATATCAGTCTTCAAATTGGATGATGAATATTTGAAATGTAATTGGTTAGTTTCCCTAAGTCTGCAGAAGATCCTCTGAGCTGAATAATGTTTTTTCTTTGGACGAAATCTCGCACAGGCTTTTTACTTCTTGTCTTTCAGGAGAGAGTAGCACCACTTTGTTTAAAAGAAGTTTTTCCTTTCAACAGGGTGAAAAGTTTAAGTTTCAAAACCTTTAATTAAAGTTTAACAATTGAGCCCCGGAGGTCGTAAAAAACCCAAAAAGAACCTTTGACGTTCAGCTCACAACTGGTTTTTATTTTCTGTCGGTAAAACCGTGTTTGTGAGTCAGCGAATGAGACAAAACACTGCTGACGGTTTATTTACCAGGAGTCAGCAGCAATCTGTGAACAGTGTGGTTCTTTTTTAATTCTGGTGTTAAAGTACGGAGGTGGAACGTTTGACTCACGGGGTCACACATGTAAAAGTGTATATTTTTGTATATACCACATCCGTGTGTGTACAGTATGTACATATATACACAGTGTACTTAGCAGCAGTTCCTAGTTTTGTTGTCGGACTGTACAGCGCTTCTAGACACTGTACAGTGTCCCTGTTTTATAGACACTGCAGAAATTCACCTTTGAATGAGGAGAACTGATTAAATTAAATAAAAGCATTTATATATATAAATTAAATGGTGTTCAGTGTGGTTATAAATGTACCATTTAATGTTTTTGTTTTTTGCTGACCTGATAAAGAGGGCCAGTTCTGTTCTGAGATTACTGAAAAACCTAAACACGGGCTTCTGTGCCAATTACAAAATGGTATGACATAATATCTCATAATTATGGCTTAAGTCATAATTAAGAGATATTTTTTAAATCAAGAGTAGTGGAAACGGACTAATACACTTTGGAGCCGTTTTTTTCCCATCAGAATATATATATATATATATATATGTGAATTTTAATGTGGAAGGAAAATTATACATTTATTTTTTTTATTATATACATTTTCCTTCCACATTAAAATTATACATATATAATATATACGTTTGTATATATATTATTTGTAAAACGTTAAATACTTATCTTATTTTCCTTCTACTTTAAGATTACTTAATACACTTTGCATTAATTTATTCCATTAAATACCAATAAAATACATTTAGATTCAGAAAGAATCTGCATGTTCTCTTTGTGTACTGTGCCGCGGTGCAGTTCCGGCTCGTGTCCAGCAGGGGGCGATGTCAGACTGCAGTCTTCCCTGCCGAGGATCGCAGAGGAAGAAAACGGCTCAGACAGAAGCGGATTAGCGAACTCAGCAGACTGTGGAGGTCTGAGGAGAACAGCGACTTGAACAAACCATGAAGAACGAAGGCATAGAGGGGACGGAGCGGTTCCTGAGCCCGGACCGAGGCCGAGGCCTCCGGGCGGTGCGGCAGTTCGCGGTGGGGGAGCTGGTGTTCGCCTGTCCTGCCTACTCCTACGTGCTGACGGTGAATGAGAGGGGCGCTCACTGCGAGCACTGCTTCACCAGGTAACCTGCTCCTCAGCTCCGTGAACCTCCAGCAGCGGCGCCTTTAAACACTGACGGGTTCAAAGGTCAGCTTGACTCAGCTGAAGCTGCAGCAGCCGTCAATAAATGGGTCAGTGAGGCAGCTCACCTGGTTCCTGCTGCAGTCATACAGGTAGCAGAGGCAGATTTACTTACCTGGGCAACAGAGTAGAGGGCTAGTGGTGATGTGTAACCACACCAGCTTTTAAAACAGGAAGGAAGATTCATTTAGAAACTTAATCATCCTGGTTTACCGCAACATCTGGTGCATCATGTAGCATTTTTAATAGTTAGCTTAATGAAAGCAGCAGCAGTTTTTCACTTGGTCACATGTGTCCCACGCAGGCTGCCATTGCACCACCAAAAGGTTATGGGGCTAAATATAGCTGTGCATGTGTCCCAGGACAGGAAAAGGCCACGGCGCATGGTACTGTTAAAGACCAGGTTGAATGCAAGCACATATATTTAATTATAGGGCTGCAACTATCAAATATTCTGACGATTAACCGATTAATCGGCTAATTTCCATTTGCATGATTGATTTTTTTTTCCTCCAAAGACTGGATGACAACAAGCTTCAGTCTGGTGCTTTGGTCCCAACTAGCCCGTTTGTTGAAGAACATTTTTGTTTACAGAGTCTTAAGCAATGTTCCCTCTAATTTTTCATGTAGCTGGGCATACACACAGCCTCCCTGAGCACACTGAGGACCACTGTGAGCA
>CAEFZY010012773.1:0-41324 GCA_903066815.1 Brachyrhaphis roseni
TAGGCACAGCCAAGATACTGCGCAGAACCCTCAAGCTCCCAGGCCTCTGGTAGAGGACCCGAGCTAAGAGGAAGAAAAACACCACCCGCGGTGGGTAAGAAGGGAATTTTTTATATATTATTGTTATAAGGACTGTATCAAACAAGTAGCCCTTCGTGTTACTCTGTACCCGTGAAGTAGCCCCCAGTCTCAAAAAGGTTGGTGACCCCTGCTCTAGATGAATTAAAAATGAATTGTAAAATAAATTGAATTAAAATAAATAAATCCTTCACCACACTTCACCCATTAAAATGTGTGCCTGTCAGGTGATCAAATGTAGAAAAACTAAAGGGGAATAGTGTGGCACATGAATAAATAGAAGCTAGGTTTCACCACAGGTTGACATCGGGTAGCAGTTTGCCACCTGATACCAGGTAGCCAACAGGAAGCGGTCTCTCCCCCATCAGACTCAGATTTGTACTCCGGGTGAAAGTGGTAACGGAACACTGGCACTGAGGAGGCTGTGGGAAGATAATAAGACTGGGAGGAATGTGTAGCGCAGAAGCAGAAAGAATTTGCTGCATGTCATGCCATCCTAGCAGCGCGGGCTGGTCTAGCTTCACCTCTGAACTCAATGTGGGACAGACAAAAGCAACGGGAAGCGTCCAGAGATGAGCCTGCTGCTACGAGCTCACCCCAGACCCGCTAATCCTGATTTATTACATAATAATACGCATTGCTCGACTGCAGCGTCCGTCTGTCACCCCCGCAGACACACAGAGAGAATTAGCAATTAGGGAAGTCGCGTTTAACAGCAAGCAGGGGTAGGAAAAAAATAAAAATAGAAATAAACGCAGCTTTTTGCCTATTTGTTTATAAGGCACTCACCTCTGCTTCAGGCTTTGGGGTTCTCCTTTTTGGCTGCGTGACAGGCTGGGAGGAGGTAAACAGACCTCCGGGTCGTGTTTCTGCCTGCTAACTGTTAGCTGACGACGCTTAATGTTTATTAATGTCCCTTGGCATTCAGTGGTTGGCGCGAGGGTGCTACGCGCTATCCTTCGGCGCAATGACGACGCCTCGCTAACAGATTAAAGTTAGGAAAAAGTTCAAATTGAATTTCACGATTTTTCTCCTCCCCCGTTCATTGCTGTCCATTTCTCAACCAATTTAGTGTCGTTGAAAGCAACCACAGAGTCTGAATTGTTCTGTCAACTGCTGGGGCAGGCACGCGTGAAAGCTGTTGAAGGGTACGTCACTTCCGGTTAAAATTTCACATTAAAAACGACATCGAAAGAGGTGAAGGATACGCCAGCGAACCGCCATATTGCGAGTGTCAAGTTGACTTTGCAAAGCGGTGTAAGAGTGGTTGGAAACGGGGAATACCGGCTCGTTTTTATGAATAATTTTTACACACTGTAATATATTTGTGATTCTGATACTTCAGACGAAAATTACTTAAAATACAATTAAATTTTTCTATCTGGTTTGAATAAGCTTGTATTATGTTAGTCTAAAAATGTATTACAATTTTGTTAAAGTGTAACCATTTTGGGGTTTTTTTCAACAGAAAACAGTAAAGTTAAGGACGTGAAACCCTTCAGCTTATATCGCTTACATTCAATTCAAATTCCGTTCAATTAAAAAAAATACTTTATTTACTTCAAAGGGGAAATAAAGTATACATACATTTGGATGTATCACTCACATCCAAATGTTGTGAGTGATGCTGTCGACAGGAAGACTCTCCAGTATTTGAGTATCTCAAAGGCTATGAATCCTTGTAAAATTGTGTAAATTGTAAATGCTGTATTCTTCTCAATAATGAGGCAGACGGACTTTATTTTGAAGGGTACACACCCATTCGTGTGTGTGTCATTATGTTGAAATTTAGCAGGGCAAGGCGAAACATCCCTTCTTCTATACTCGGCAATCGACTGATTTTCCTGGCAGAACAAACCACGCACGTAATCGTTCATTTTCGCTCTCTGCATGGACACAGTTAAGATAGTTTTTTAATTTCCAGCAGATAATAATTGCCTTGCGCTAAATAAATATGTCTTATGTTACCCCCAAATAAATAAATAAATATTTATTTATTTAAATAAAAAAAGCTACAAACAACAACTCGGTCACATTGATATTTGGCTGTGGGCTTCAGGTTTGGGGAAATAAACGATTATTGCATAATAATTTTGGTACATTCATGTTGTTAATTATATAACATAAATTATCGAGGTGTAATCTTAGGAATCTTTTTTTTTTTTTTTTTGACTTGAAAATAAAATAAGATCTGACATTTTTAATATGCCCAACCGCCTCAGAGGAGGGTTGCTGCTCATACTTTGGTAAATGAGGACATCTCGCGGCCGCTGCAGGTATTGCTTTTTCACTGATTGAAACTGTTCGTGGTGGCCATCTAGAGGCAGAAATATGAAACCGCAGCCTTTATCTTGACATTCGAAATGTATAAAGATGTTTTGCACGATTTTTTAAAATTATTTTCTATACATTCCTATAATTTTTTATGACACACTGAAAACAGGTTACAATTATTTAGTTTATTCATATTTGGCAATTCACAACAACCACCAATGTTAAAGCACTTTACAAAACAATCCTAGTCAAACTACATGTGATTGTGTATCATGTCACTCTAACACATAGACACTCCTGTAAACGTTATGGAGGCAGCACAAGTTGTGCACATATCTCACCATATCAATTATAAGAACTATAAATAGTAAATTTTATACCATCCAGGAGCCAAGCTTTTAAATTAGTTGCTGCCAATGGCCTGGATGATCCTATTGGCTTCGATCAAGAGCACACAGTGCATGTGTCTTCCAGAAAGCATAAGAAATACTGATTCCTCCATAATACAATCTATCCCAGATGCCTCCAAATGCAGAGAAGCTAAAACAATCTCTAGGTATTCTAATTGTAATTTGTAATTTTTTTGTTTTTGTTTGTTTGACCGAGTTTATCAGTTTATTTGTGTTCTAATATGTTTCTAGCCTGTATCAAACATTTGTTAATACAGTGGCATCTATAGGATCAGACATGAATCTGATTAAATCACTCTTTAGATAATAATATTTTGTTCTAATTCCTATGCACAAACATTTTATTTAAAAAAAAAATCTAAAGCTAATAGTATAACCAACTCACTTTAGCTACAATTTGCCACCTATCGAATGGTATGTCACTGTCAATTTTATATCTGAAAAAAAATTATCAAAATGGGTGAAAAGTCACTTTCAATTAAGATATTCATGGATGTATAGTTGTATGTTTGTTAAAGATTTAATCTGTTGTAAACTGCTAGAACTCCAAAGTTGATCATAAAAATCTAGGTGCTGTTTTTACAAAGTATATTATGTTGTAAATGCAGTAGTGGTTTTTGATGTGGCAGTGGCCCAGGGTGGCATCTCAAAGGGGACGCACAACCGCTAGATAGAGATAAACACAAAGGCACTGTGTTTTATCCCAACATAGAGTTTAACATAAGTTCCTGCATTTTGATTAGTTGGAGGGAACCACAAGGAGTCATGCAAGAATTGCCACTTAGTAAATGCTCCTCACTTATTGAACTTAACTGAACAGCTATTTACAGTGTTTTATTATTTTATTACAGAAATGTTGCAATGTGGGGGTGCTGTGGTGGCGCAGGGGCAAAGCACAACCCAGGTATTGAGGCCTTAGTCCTCGTGCCAGTGGTTGCAGGTTCAACTCCCGGCCTGGTGGCATTTGCTGCATGTCTTCCCCCTTTCTCATTACCCAAACTACTTTGAAATAAAGGCCACTAGAGCCAACAGAACCTTCAAAAAAAGAAATGTTGCAATGTAACTATATGTCAATGTGGAGAAAATGCAATGTCCCAAGGCTCTCTGCATTTTCCATTTCCAAAACCAAAATGGAAATTAACTGTGCAGCCTTAGCTGCAACAACAAAAATGCACTTTGTAGTGTTGTATCAGTAGCGGTTTCTGGATATCTTTCTTTCCTCTATTTATTACATCCAGGTGCTCTACAGGAAAATGAACATTTTCAATTTTAGTTGCCTCATTTTTTAAAACAGCTAAAACAGAAAGGGTATGACTAGCTGTTAGCATCCAATGGTTTATTAAAGCTTCTACAAACCCAGTGTGACATCTACAACTCTCTACCACAGGTAAAATAACCATTGCTGATATATTTTTTTTTACAGAATCTCCTTTTAAAATATCAAAACTTTCCCTTTAACTTAAACTGAGGTGGAAGGGAGTGCATCATATTCAGAGTTGGGGCCCCATATAAATCATATAAATCATTGCTGCGCTTTAGCAGCGCAGCACTGATTTAATCTGTTTTTGACAGCCCCCCGCCCCTCTATTTGATTTCCCCCCCTACACAGCTTCTTGTTTCCCACAATGCTCAGCGACTGTCACCACCAAGATGGCCGACGCTATGGAGGAATATGAGAAAGAAGCTGGCTGCGTCCCTATTCTCCATCCCGAGGTAAGCTCCGGGAGCTCCAGGCCTTTGCACGGCGGCATGAACACACCCAAAACGGGTTCTGCCGGTTTGGCTCGGTGCGGCTCGCTGTTTTTGTGGGCCTTTCTTGGAAACTCCGAATGCCCCCTGCATTACCACCGATGGAGGCGGGTGAGGGGGGTGTCAGCCAGCTAGCCTAGCGATGCTAATCGCTAACGCTAGCCCCCTCCTCTTGTAGCCCAGCCAGCAACCGCTGGGCAGATGTTGGTGTGGTTGTTAATGTTGAGAAATGTTGTTTGTAAGAGAGGAGCTGCGTGTTGGTGTGTCCCGATCGAGGCTGAACAATAAAGGAAGGGACGGAAAACGTTAAGGGTTAATCCTTCCTGTCATAGGAGGTTAGCTTCGTGGCTAAAGTGACAGCCCCGGCTGCTGCTTTTATCGCTGGTTGGGAGATGGAAATGAATGTCAGCTGAACTATAATCTACAAAACGACTGTAAACATGCTGGAAAAGGAATACAAAATGCCTTACTAGGCAACAATTAATATATTTCTCGACACCAGCGCTTATTCTTTCGGATAACACTGTTGTAATATGTCAGTTTGTGTCGCGCGTGCTACATTTTGCAATTCAAAAACAAGTGCGTGTATATAACCAGACTTTGCATTATGGCCACCTGTTTAACATCCCTTTCTCTGCCAAAGACAGCCCAGACCATTTAAAGCTATGGAACAGCGTTAAGCTGTGAGGTTTGGCCTCCTTGGATCTTACTTGATTTTCCATCACAATCCATGGATGCAAAGATGGATTGAAATCTGTAGAACATGCAGCATTGATAAAGTGTTTTTGCTTTGTAGTGGTGCTGAGAAGAAGCCCTCGCCAGCAAAGAACACTGATCTGGTGAAAGAGCGAATGTGATGAGCAACAATGTTTACAGGTTCATTTCTTCAAGTTAAATTGTCATTAGAAAGGTTTTTAATTATTGTAGTTTAAAAAAACACACCAGTATTGTGTTGTATTAGTTTTGATCGCTTAATAAAACCACCCACAATTCAGTTCCTCAGGCTTCATAAAGTATGAGATTTTGGGGGGAAAAAACAAGAAACCAAATGTGTTAAAATTGTCAAACATTTTTCTGTCTAGTAATCTAAAAGATAAAAATCATCCAAATGAAGGGCATTTAACATTTATTGACACTTGCCCTTGGTTTCCCAGAACAATTACTGTCAAATAATTGACGTTTTTGGCTTTTGGGTCACTGACTGAGACACAAAACTTAAAAAAAAAAAAAAATGCTATTCACCCAAATTAGATACTTTTATGTTGTTTTTTTTGTTTTGTTTTTTAAAAAGCCTACATTAAAAACAGTCTCTATTTAATCCAAGATAACGACATCTAATCATATAAATGTAAAGTTGAGTGGAAGGAAGAGGTATGGTGGGAATGTGTCATTGTGTGTGATGAATAAATACAATATTGTACACCACTTTTCCTTACTAGGACTTTTAATATTTGTGGAGCACTGCAGATCAGAAACAAGCCAAAACATTGTTTTCCTGCTTCTGACATAAAGTCTGAGGACCAAAATAATGGGATTTCCGCAATTCTTTCTTCCTATATATTAAATTTATCAAACATTGTGTTTGGTCTATTAAATCATTAGCCAGCAGGATACACTTTGATGCATTTCCTTCATCAGTTATGAAAAAGAAAATCTGCTGGCTTCAAATCTACACTGAGGAATACTCAGGATATATTTTTCTTTTATTTACCATAGAAATGATCAAATTTCTGAACCAATTAGAACATCCTAACTGATAGTAATTTTGACCAATTCTGATTTTATTTATTTTATGCATTTATTTTTTTACCTGACAACAAGTACAATGTTCTAATTGTTCTGAACAAACCCAGTGATCAACACAAAAAAAAATCTATTACTTTATTCAGATCATTTACGGTCAAAGTCCCTTATCGAATACTGCACACATTAGAAAAAGACAAATTGTTGTAATTTCAAACTATTCTCAGTCTTGCTCCTCACAACATTTCGGTGGTTATTTATATATTTGACCTCAGATGGGTATTAATTATCAAATCTCTGTGCTGTTTTATCACTTTGTCTGTACGTTTCTTGTTATTTGCTCTTTTTGCTTGGCAGGGATTTCAGTCACAGCGTGTCTGTTTGTGGTTTGCTTCAGCTCTTCCAGCAGCAGTCCTGTTTCACTACTTGGTGTGTGGCCAGCAGGCCGAGCGGCCCGGTTTAGATCCTGGTATCGCCTTCAACAGCGAGCACTGGAAATGATTCATGGTGGCATTTGGTCGTTCATGCCATATGCTGCCATACGGGTTAATTTACTCAGTAAAGATGGCTTTAGATGGATGATTTCTGGCACTTTGTACAAACTGGATACCTGGACGTATTTTAGTTACAGCTTCTATTTGTAATTTAACACAATTTCACAAACTATTCGTAGCTGCGCTGTGCTCCAGTTAAGGTTTTCTGGATTTTAAAGCCGTATATCTGTAATAGGTCTAGTATGCTACATGAATGTCTATAGATTTTCTATATGGGTGACAGATGCTCTTATCATGCTTTCTGTGGTTGATACCAATATTTGTTGTTTTTGGAGGGGTTTTTTGTTAGCCTTATTTGACAGAGGTTGTAGGGTTTTTTTTGTTTTTTTTTTAAGTGTCTAGGTGGATGCATTTGTAAAACACAGAAGAACAGAAGCATTTTGTCCATTGTTTGGGATTCCTTCCTGTCTATATTTGTGTAGAAAGTCTTGAGACTGAAGCTGGAGGTTTCCTCGTCTTGATCCTTGTCTTCCCACGCAGCCGGAGAACAATAGAAGAAGAGACGGGTGGGTCACGGAGGTTGAATGAGATGCAGTGCCTGCTGTTGTGGAGCTGAGATGTAATTACTGTATGTTTGTTTTGTAATTGGAAGAACACAACAGGATGTTGTCCTGGTTGGGAGTTATTTCCTATATCACCATATCAGCTAACAAAGTTATTTGTTAAAAGATGTATTTTAAATTTATTGGTATTGATTGAACAAACAGTGGAGAAAATAGTAAAACTATCAATCCAGACAGTTTTGTGGGGCTTTAGACATCATTAATTGGAATTCATTGTGACAATGATAAATCACAACTCTTATAAGAAATTTATCAGAATAACTGAAAACTAAACTATAAATGCCTCTATGTTTTGGTTGCGTATTTTAATCTGCATAGCATCTCAAAACCAATGATTTGCAGTCTGGAAAACAATGGAAATCCATCCGTTTTTTTAGATTTCATATTAAAGTCCAGATCTCTGTAGAAAAAGTTATGTTAAATTACTTGTCAATATTTATTTTTGTAGTTTTGTAGAAATACGCAAAAAACGGACGGCGGATTCAGAAAATTGGATTCCGAGAAGGTGTTTAATTCTCATATGGAAAATTAAAAGGAACCATAACAACATAACATATTCTTTACCAACTTCAGTTACTCAAAAATACTTTATTTATCCTAAAGGGACAGGACATGTTGTCTTAACTCATATCACACAAGTGTCTTCAAAAAGCCGTTGTGGACGGTGATGCTGTGGGCCAGTAGCAGTCAGTGTGGTGACTAATTTGCAGAGGCCTCTGATCAAAGACTGTTAGCATGCTAACAGCTAAACTTCTGCGCAGCAGCGACGATACAGCTGCACACCCTGGATGAAAACCATTCGTTATTGGCAACCGGTGTTAATCCACCTCATTTGCTTTTGCCGCAGCGTAACCCAGCCACTCCAACATACCAACGCTACGAGCGGCGCGACTCTAGAAAGAATTTAAACGCGAGCGAGAAAGCTTTTAGCTCACTTGGTTATAAAATGAAAACAAAGGCAGACCGATGCTCAGTCACTTGATTCTTCTACTGTGAATCATCCGCTCTCCCTCCAATCACTGCTCTGTAGCTGCTCTCCAGTATTGAATTAGCCTCCTGAAATGACTCTAATTTCAGGCTGAATTGGATTGTGAGCCACGGCCACCGCCGGCAGTAGCTAAACAACGGCCGGGAGGCAACCAAGTTCAGTGAGAATCTTCAGCTGATGCTGATTCTCCCGCACAGCAGTAACTATGAGTGTGATGTATGATTGTGGGAATCGTATTTAGCCATAAACATGTCAGCCGGTCCTCCTGGGGAATGGCGGCCTCACGCCTCGCCGAGCCGCTCCGCCGAGGCCCAGGTTGAAGACGAAGCACCAGCCTGAACGTAACGTAAGGTAACACCATCAAAATAAGTAAAAGAAAAAAGAAATGCCCCCAGGTGATATCACCATGGCGACAAATGCAATCCTCAGCTCTTCAGGTGGCATAGGGGAGAAGGTGGATCAAAAAAGAGCTCAGAGGTTCTCTCTACAGGAAGGGAGGAACTGAGAAAGCGACTGAATAATAATCGCTAAAGCAAAAACAGATTCTTTCTGCTCCAGAAGCTCAGAGGAAGCAGAAAGACATTTGTTCCCCTTAACTGAGTCTCCAGATGAGTTGGAAGGCTTACAGTCGCAGACGTTCCCTGCAAATAAAAACCAGAGGCACGCTTAAAAGTATGCTGCAACTAAAGAATATTTTAGTTATCGATTAATCTATAGATTATTTAGAAAATTAATTGGATTTAAAAAACTGGCTCATTTCTCATTTTACATTTTTAAAAGTTTTAATGTAAGTCATTTTTATGCAATTCTGGAATAAGCCTGCCACAATGAGCAATTAGTCGTGTTATGAATTAAAATGTGCTTGATCATTTCCATTCTGATGATTAATATTTTTCGAAGGGCAGTTTTGTTTACAGAGAGATGATAATCCATTTTACTTTTGGCTTCGGTTGTGGTTTTTCTTTCCATTTTATTCATTGTTTTTGATTTTGTGTTTTTATATTGGCTATTTAAAATGTCTTCCAGTTCCAATATTAGTCTTCTTTACAAAACAAAAATATTCTTTAGAGAGAGCAAACTTGGATTATTATGTCATTATCAATATGTTTCTTGAAAATGTTCTCAAAACAATAACATTATCGTTTGTCGCAATAATTACTGTTACTAATTTATAATTCAGCAAAATTCTCAAGACTGTGGTTATCCCCGTTGATGGTGCGGATTTTCCTTCCGCTCAACTTTCTTTGAATATACTTTAATACACCACTCTGTGAACAACCAGCTTCTTTAGCAATGACATTTTGTGGCTTCTCTTCTCTAAACACACGGTCCAGTCAACAGTCTCCTCCATGATCCTGTCACAGCCTAACCTGGCTTTTCTTTTCCTTTCCTCTGTTTTCCTCTGATCTCCCAGGAAATCAAACCCCAGAGTCACTACAACCACGGCTACAGCGAGAACGTCAGCCGGAAAAACCATGTGGACGACTACAGCACCTGGGATATCGTCAAAGCCACACAGTGAGCACAAGACTTGTCTGTGTCTGGGGAAATTGACTCATTAAGCCACTCCTTTCTCACTAACAAGTGGCTTGATGAGAGTAGTCGTTACTAAAGGAACTGAATGTTTTTATGAGAAATTATTAGGAAAATGACAAACTGTTTTGTTCTTAGTGTAAGGAACCACTTTCCAGAACGTCTTGTGGGGTTTATCCACATGAATGAATTTGAATCGTTAAACCTGATCATATTCCAAAGGTGCACGAAACTTTGTCAATATTCCACGAGTGTTGAAAAAAACTGTTTTGTGATTGTGGTGTTTCCATTAAAAAAGAAACACAGTTAAAATCACACGTGAATAACTTTGTTCACGCAATAAAACATGCCAGGCCCTGATCCTGCAGCTACTTCCTGTTGTCTTTTTCTTTTTCTTTGCTCATCCCAGCACCAAAACATTTTATTGAAAAATGAGGGGGGGGAGGTTTATATCAAATTGCCGTGTTTCCATAAAACAAATTTCTTTTCGAAATGTCAAATTGCGCAATTCTGTAGTCAATGGAAATCCAGCTAATGTCTGATTGCGCTCCTGCTTGTGCTGCAGGTACGGCATCTTCGAGCGCTGCAGAGAGCTGGTGGAGGCGGGCTTTGACGTTCGGCAGCCAGACAAAGAAAACGTAACGCTCCTCCACTGGGCCGCCATCAACAACAGGATAGACTTGGTGAAGTAAGTCGGAGCAGAACATCTTGTGCATGCAGTAGCTTAGGTGTAATTTCCTGTGAGAGGAACAAGCTGCCCTTGTTGTTTTCTATGTTTATAGAGTTTAAACACTGATAAGATGGGAAAATAGACAAAGTGTGTTGTGTTTGTGTACAGGTACTATATATCAAAGGGGGCCATAGTTGACCAGCTGGGCGGAGACCTCAACTCTACACCTTTGCATTGGGCCACAAGGTGACACACATCTCCCTGATCTAACCTGTCTACATTAAATCACTTCATATGACCGAGTTTAAACACACTGGATTTCATTTTTACTGTAGCAGGACAAGAAAATGGATATTTAAGAATCAAAGAGTTGTACTGTGATTCATACGTCAAACTGAAGCTTATTTTTTGTGTTTGAGTCTCCTGTACTTAATAAATCCCATCCAGTTTGACTGAGGTTGAGCTAATTCACAAAGAGGATCAAAACAAAATTATTTATTATTTAACGCCATTATTCCACTTGATTCTCAACCCCGGTTATTATTTGGATATTCTAGAGATAACCTGGAGGTGGGATGACACACGTCGATTACTAATGAGTTAAAAGGATACTTTAAAAAATTGGTGTATATAAAATCAAGGGCTTAAAATGCTTTAAATTCACTATAAAAAGTAAATTAGACTTTTAATAAATGTTCCCGTGGCAGGGCTTTTTTAAAATTTTTTTATATTTTATGCATGTTTTTTGTAACTTGCAGAACTTTTCTATCAGGCAGAAATTTGACTCACACTCAGACATCATTATTGCATTCTGTGACTCAAGATGGCTACCATACCTTTTCTAGCTTGCTAGCTTTTTTGTGTTTATCATGGGTAAGTGCAAAATTATCAGGGCTGTTTGAACTGAAAAGGTTGCTGACCCCTGATGTAAGGGAAGGGCCAGCACTTTGTTCCTGCGTGCTTTGAGAATAGTGTGGTCGCCACAGCATAACCTCTGACATCCTATTAAAAGGACTTTATACTGCAATAAAGGTTTGACGGCAAATTGTGTTGGTTATGGAAAAAGAACAGTTAAAACCTGGGAATACCTCAACACTGCTAACCGGTTCAGCAGTGCTGCCCTTTAAGGTTAATGTTTTCCAACACATAGAAATAAAAGTTGATGTCAGAAATATTTCTGTTTGTTATATTACCCTTTTCAGGTATGTATGTTGTAAATTCATGCATTTTAAGGAATGATGTTGAAGAATACCTATAAAATATATACCTTTTGGTCCAAAACGTAATTCCCTTATATAAAATGTGTCCATCTTCTTGATGTCAGTTTCTAAATCATACATTATGGACTTGTTTTCTTCACTGTTAAGACTATAAAATCGTGTCTTCGTGCACTAAAATTACTTCCGTCCTTATTTCTTTCCGTAATATCCACTGAGTCCTCGTTGTGTGGAAGGTCACACGAGTTGCACCCAAAGCACACAGGTGGCATTGCATTCCCTCTTCTTGAATTATTGATGGATCCATTCAACAGCAGGCATCTGCACTATGACTGCTGTAGACACCGAAGAGTCCGGTTTCACCCCCCTGCCACCAACACCAGCTGTCAGTGACCTTTCAGAAGCCCCTAACAACAGTTCAGGAACTTCTTTTTTTTAAGTTGTTATTTAAAGTCTTATATTAATTCATCTAAAATTAAGGCCTTAAAATGTATTGAATGCATTAAAGAAAATGTTAGTTGGCCTTAAATATAATCACAGGGCTTCAATTTTGTCATGGCACCACTATTTAATCTCATATGTTCGATATGGGTTTTTTTCTTGTGGGACTTTTCAATCAGTCAACAAGCTGCTTGCTAACTAGCTAGAAAGACATATGCTATTCAAGAAGCACAAAATTGCTGTCAAGAGCCACAAAAGTACCCTAATAATTTCAGTTTTGTTCAGTATTTCTGTTTTACATCTCTGTCATGATATAGGTAATCCTTTGTCTCCACTGAGTGGTACGGCACTATGGTTGTGCACTATTTTATGGTCCGGTGTATCATAGTGTTTCCACCACCAGTTGGACTCTCACTGGGCAGACAGGGTTAAACCCAAACTCCTAAAGTAGCATCATCCTACTGCCATAACAACTGTGACACATTAGTTTGTCACATGCTGGTCGCAAGACTGTGATATTTTTCTGTCCCCCAATCAGTGGACGGTGTAGAAGAATTATCTGCATGTGTTTTGAAGTCTTGTACTCTTCTTGTCCTACAGACAAGGCCATCTCTCTATGGTGGTACAGCTCATGAAGTATGGCGCAGACCCGTCTTTGATCGATGGGGAAGGTTGCAGTTGTGTTCATCTGGCCGCCCAGTTCGGCCACACTTCTATTGTGGCATACCTCATCGCCAAAGGACAGGTAGGAAGAACAAAGAACCAACTACTTACCAATCTGACTGATTTCATGATCACTGATTGACCCGTCACAAACTGTTAAAAACAACTTTGTTCCAATTAGCAATTGCACAGTACATAAGCACTGCTAGATGCCTCTGGCAAGAACACTCCTGATACTGAGTATAGAAGACTCAAAAATGGTTCAGTTTAGTTTAAACTAATAAAATGAATACAGATTTATCTTCTTATACATTTTGATCTATTTAGAGGAAAAATATTATCTACAAAAGTGATAATTCAGAATGCCAGAGTGCAGTAAATAACAGACAGCTTGAAACATTCTGGAGTAGGAAATGTAGCTGAAAAACATGCAGAAACTGCTGCTCATAATGCTAATTGCGCTAACAATGCTGATGCCAATATTAGCTTTTAAAAAGCCCATTTTAAACCTTGGTTTAAAATGTCAACTCTGTAATTGCGTTTTTCTTATTTTAAAAGTAATAGCTGAAATCTGTTTTTACATCAGAGGATGAAAAATGTAAACCTCTAACACACACAGTGTGGCGTCGCCTCTTGTACAACTGCACAAAAAGGATGATGAAAAACAACAGGTTGCTGTATCTTTATAATAAATGAATCAGTGGTTTAACAATCTACCACATAATGGTCAATAGATGTTTTCCTCTTAGATATGAAGTCAGACACAGATGTTATTTGAAATAATCTTGTAAAAAATATGATGCACATTTTATTTTCAGGTGTGGAAAGGGAAAAAGTTTTTTAAAATTATTTTTTACCAGTGTTCTCCACCAGAGGGCGCCCATTGCTTCACTTTTTAGCCTGTTATTCTGCATCCTCTTCCAGTGATCCTATAATGTTTTGTTTTTTTTGTGGCAGGATGTGGATATGATGGATCAGAATGGCATGACTCCTCTCATGTGGGCAGCTTACCGGACACACAGGTGTGTATGTTTGTACAGTAGCATGTTTTTGTTACATTACTGTCCATTATCACAGTGGGAAAAACATTCGGATGGTAAAAAATCATAAAATTCGGTACATAAAAGCCCAGATGAGCTACAACACTTGTAGTTTTCTGAAAGCACTACATAGATGACCATCTTTATCAGATAGGATTTCTTCTGTTTTTGACCCTATTCTCTCCCCTTCATTCCAGCGTCGATCCCACCCGGCTGCTGCTGACCTTTAACGTGTCGGTCAATCTGGGCGACAAGTATCACAAGAACACAGCGCTGCACTGGGCCGTGCTGGCCGGCAACACCACCGTCATCAGCCTGCTGCTGGACGCCAACGCTAACGTCGATGCGCAGAACATCAAGGTGATGCTTTCCCCTTCGTTTACACAGCTGTCAGTGTAAAAATCAAGAAATTCATTCAGTTCAGGAATTAAATAGAAAAAAGTCCTTACACTCTGATATATTTCGGCTAATATAAACCCTAACTTTCTGAGAAAATAAAAGTATAAGACTAGTTTGGAAAAAAAAAAAAGTTTTTTTTTGCAGAAATTTACTGCAGGTTGTTAAAATGTTGGATTCCATGCATTTTTAATGAAATGTTTAGTGGAAGGAAAAAGTGCAGTGGAAAACAACAGGATATCGGCTGACTCAGAAGGTCATTCAGGAACTAGGAGAGAATTCTTGAGGCGTAGCCTTTATTTAAGCCCACCCTACATAGACTTTTATTTTTTTGAAATGCAAAGTTAAAATGTTGTAAGAAACTTAATTAGGTGTTTTTGATTAGCTTAATAGTCAAAATAATCAGAAATAAATGCTTGTAATATATCCCTCTGTGTGGAATGGCAAGTATGGATATCTAATCATGGACTTAAATTAAATTTTTTAATGATTTTAGGTTATTTAAACGCCCCAGCTCCCCCCTCCCTCCTCATATTTAGGTAATAACATATTCATGTGAGCAAAATACCTTGCTTGACAGAATAATGATTCTTCCTGGACCGTTCAGCCCTAAGCCAGAACCATGTTCTGTACTGACTGCTCTTTGTCCCACCTTCAGGGCGAAACACCTCTGGACCTCGCCAAGCAAAGAAAGAATGTCTGGATGATCAATCACTTACAGGAAGCGCGGCAGGCCAAAGGTTACGACAGCCCGTCATATCTGAAAAGACTGAAGATGGACAAGGTACACATTTTATTGTAGCTGTTCAGTTTATCAGAAGTGTCAATAATCTCTTGTCTAAACACGGCAGATGGAGGCACGCTCAGACTGAATGTACCTTTCCAACTTTATTCAGAGATATTTATTGTCATCCCAGGCTGGTCAGACGGCAGCTTCCTGTTGTCCAGAAACATCTCCTTTCAAAAAGGCTTCTAAAGGAAGTCAGAACAGAACAGCCAGGAGTGTCTCAGTCTGTTGTCTTTGTTCGGATCGCCTTGGGTGGTTCCTTCCATTTGTTTTATTAAGGAGCAAATCCTATAGCAGCGTTTGATCATTAAACTTAACATGAGTAGGTGGACGAGCCAAAACACACCCCACACTGTCTCAAAGCTTCAACTATTATCTTTATTAATTCTCCTGAAATGATTTGTTGTCTCCCTGCTTACCTGTTGGAATGTTAGCTCATGAAGGTAAATTAGCTTGCTTTCCATTATCTGCATAGATTTGCTTTAGTAGTTTTAGATTCCTGCAACACGCCTGGCTTTTAGCTACATTCACATTACTGTAGTTATCAGATGGTCCCAGAACTTATTCATAAAATTTCTTTTATGTCTTTACAAATAATTCCAGGTTGAGACTGCTGAATGTTCCTGGCATATTTAGTGGTAATAGAGGAGTGTATTATTGTAGAACAGCAACTTCTGTGTATTCTGGAGAAATTGTGTTCTGTGGTATGTTATTGATAATAATGGAAACTCAAAAAAAAGTCTGATTAAAAAAAAAATATATATATATATAGATATATATATATATATATATATCTATATATATATATATTAAATTGACAGAAAAAAAAAACAGAAAATTGTCCGATTTCAGTTTTATCCTAGTTCATCGGCAGATCTCTAAGTATTATTACTGTAATTTATTGCGGCCAAAAACTGATTTTTCGAAAATATATTTAAAAACTGACCTGGCGAGTCCGTTTTTTGTCAGAGTGATAGATTTTCAGACCTTTGCAGAAGTAGATGAGTTTGATTTCACACGCAAATATCAGCCAATCGCCAACTGTTAGGGAAACCAGTGTTGTTATTGTGGAGTGGTCACAGAGGACAGGTAGAAATGCTGCAAATATCTCCAATTTTTTCTGTTTACTGCATTTTGTTTGCTGAGATCTAGACTCACCCTGTACTGATGCAATAGATAACAAGACTGTATGCTAACTTTGCTGTTTAAAGCAGCTTTTTTATCTTTAAAAGAGTCTTTTTGTCACCACTTTTAGTTGCCTTCAGTTCATATTTATATGGTAAAATCGGAACATGTGTCTCAGCTCATTTGTGGTCAACATTGCTGGATGTTGCTGTCAGGCTGGAAACAAACTCATTAACATTGATACCTTTACTTTATAACTTAGTTTTTTTTATTATTTATTTTGATTTGTGCATTCTTAAAATGTTTGTGTTTTCCTTTGTAAATCAGGAGTTCAGACAGAAAGTGATGCTGGGAACTCCATTCCTCGTCATCTGGCTGGTGGGTTTCATCGCTGACCTGGACGTCGACTCTTGGCTGATCAAGGGCATCATGTATGCTGGCGTCTGGGTCGCCGTGCAGTTCCTCTCCAAGTATGTCCCAGCTTTAAAAAAATCAAAAATCAAAATAGATTGCACACTTTCCCTTGTTTAGTTAAATTTAATTGTTTAGGAGCATAAAGGAACCTTTTTTTATTATCCTTATTGTGTGCACGCATATACTTGGACGTGAACAACTTAGAAAACTCTGGTCCAATCAGAGCTAAGCTGCTGCTAACGGCAACCATTCTTCACCCCCGCCCCCTTCCTCTACAGGGCTTTCTTTGACCACTCCATGCACAGCGCTCTGCCTCTGGGAATCTACCTGGCGACCAAGTTCTGGATGTACTCCACCTGGTTTTACTGGTTCTGGAATGATATCCTTCCACCCCGACACCGGCGCTCCGAGCGCAGCACATGTTTGGTTCTCACGGCAACGGGCCGCAGCAGATCAGTACTCGCGTTTTAACCTTTCTGTTCACTAGCTTCTAATTACACCAGGTGAGATAAGAGTATCATTGCTGTGGGAAACATTCATTTTACACCTCATTGCTTCTCTAATGTGGGAGGGAGCTGACTGCTCTGTTGACCTGAGCTAATCTAAGAAGAAAAGCGAATGTTTGCCATGTCAACGGTGCGTTAACATTACATCCATTACAGTTGCTTAAACGCTCTCGAGCAGACATGTTTGCACACGTGCAGTCATCTGTAAAGAGAGAAAGTCGGTCATGGCGTAGTGCTTGCACATGGATCATTAGTCATGTGGAAATGAGTTCCTATTAAACCCAGACTTTCAGTTCCGTTCGTTCTTGCTGGCTTCAGTGTTAGCTTACAGCTACTCACAGAAAGATTAGCACTTTACATATTGCACTGTTCTGTTCAGTCACATAAAGAAACCAGCCAACGTTATAAATCGTTCTGCCTTTAACTAGAGTTTAGACATAATTAGGCGTTAATTCAGTAGTTGTCCCCCTTAACGTGCCATATGGTCCGACAGGAAGTAGTCATCCAGATGTTTTTCGGCACAAAAATAGAAAAAGGAGGCTATGGAAAAGTCTGCTTTTTAGTTAATGAGATGCAAAAATTCTTCCGATTTTTCATTTAGCCATGTCAGCCTCTTTGGGGTCAAATAGGCTGATTTTTATCTCAACAGGTGATAAAACATTTCTCCAGAAAGTCTTTGGCTAATCAAATTTTGCTTAAACTGGATGTTTTAATCTGAAAGTGACGAGTTTGGGCCTTCTTTCACACAGTAGGAAGATGGTGACACATCCTTATAACATTATAACATCTCCTGTTTCCCTTTCATGTCTTCAGCGTTACAGGAATTTTTTATATCATTTTATATGAACCATTGATTCATAATTCTGATTCAGTTTGCACACCTGCATGTTTCTTTAGAAGTCTGTCACACAAAGGCGTTGTCCGGAGTGTACTGGCTGGCTTCCTGTGGGATCCAGCTGACTCACCATCAAATCAGTTACAGCCGACAGTGCAGTAACTGATCATCCTTCCTTCGCCTTGGTTAGAGTAACGTCAGTGACTGTCTGCTGCATCGTTCACTTCATATCCTAGCTTGTGCAAACAAATCCCAGTTGTTGATGGAGCTAGAGAAGTTTCTTTTCCTGAGTGGGATGAGTCATGATTTATAGCTTCTAAATGAATTCTTGGAAGGGGAGTTGGGGTGAGCTGGTGCAGGACACATCAGTGTCTCCAGTTTAACTGGGAATGTTTGTGAGACAGAGGAGACCCGAGTGTCTCCATCTGAGTGGTGATCGAGAACCTCAAAGTAGAAAACTGATTCCGATTTTTGGCGATACCTTTTTTTTTTTTTTTTTTTGCTCTGAAAAGTAACAAAAAATAGTGACAAACCTATTCATATAAAAAATTGGGAGCAGTGGGGGGGACTGTTGTTAACTGCACATGTCCAGTTAAAAACTGGACATGTGCAGCTTCCAACTACATAATCACTGTGTGATTATATAACACCAATCTCTCTGCTGAAATTGGCATTGGTTTATCAGTGCACCTCTAGTATTCACTGAACATCCTCACGCAGTTCAGGATGTTATTGAAAAACAGTTAACTGCATTTTCATTAGAATCATTACTTTTTAATTGTTAAAATAAGCCTTTAACAATAGTTAAAGGCCACTGTTGGTGGCAAAAGCAAGTTCAGATTGCTACTGATGAGCTTGTTTTCCCATAAAGATGAATTTTTATTTTATATTTTGGTATCAACAAGAAACTAGCATTGTACCTTATACCGACTTTTTTCCTAGTCTACCGATTTCCTCTTTTCTTTGAAGTCTGGCCTGCCTTATCAGGTTTTTTTTTCTTTAAGAATCACAAAACATGAACGAAAAACAAAACAATTTTACTCGCCAAAGAATTCTTGAGATTCACTTATCAGCTTTTTCTTGGTCAAAACCAGTTTCTAGTTTTCTTTGGTTTCCTGATGCTGCTGCCTTTCTAATGACTTTAAAAAAAATAAAAGTAAAATAATGCTGCAAGTTTTTACATAGAGGTAGTAGTTTTGAATACAAAGGAAAAAAATAGTCATAGTCGGGGGTGTAATGGCGCACAAATATCACACTTCAGTACGTACTTAAGTTTTAAAGTCACGGTACATATTTTCAGTTTGCTTCAATCAAGAGAAACGAATAAAAAGTGGCCATTGTAAAACCGACTGGAGTCAGTTTCAAATTAGTAGCTCGGTGTTGTCATGAGTCAGTTCACTGTAAAAATCATAGAGAATTTAAAAAACGAATTATCAATATCTGCCTTGACCCCTCTGCACACCTTCCATTTGCCACGGTCCATATACCGTTCCTGGTCAACACCCTGGCTTTGTTCTACAACTTTGGCAAATCCTGGAAGTCTGATCCTGGGATCATTAAGGCGTCAGAGGAGCAAAAGAAAAAGGTATCCCTCCCTTCCAGCTTCATAATCACTGTGTGATTATATAACACCAATCTCTCTCTGCTATAGTTTGAATTACAGTCTTGGCTGATGTTTCTCTCCGTGTTGCATTGTGGTGTTATATAACGTTTCAGATTTTCTGCCCTGCTGCTTTAGGCCACTTTGTCCCTCATTATCACAAAGTATTAGAGGAGAGAAGAGTCTCTGTCTCCTACCAGGCCCCAGATTCTACAACCTGTGAATGAGGAAAGCAAAATTTACCCTAGTTTGGAGACTACAAAGCCCTCCACAGTTCCTGTAGGCTACAAAAGAGACCAAGACTCTCACTAGATAACACAAAGTCTAAATAAAGTACTGCAATCTTGCATCGTTTTGTCTTGTGTGGCTTTCTGTCTGTGTCTGTAGTGGAACATGGCCATTTGACAATCCAGAATTGAAATGAGGTTTTAAATTCTTGCAGATGCACACACTGCTAATTGCTTATTTAAGACGCTAAAGAGATTACACTCAATATTCTGATTTGTGCCTCTCCCTTGTCCAAGACCATAATGTTATCCTTGCTAATGTAAAGTGTAGACCATAGAGTAAATATTTTTTGTTCAGTTTTTCTTCTTCTTCTTCTTCAGACAATTGTGGAGTTAGCCGAGACAGGCAGCTTGGACCTAAGCATTTTCTGCAGCACCTGCTTGGTAAGCTCCTCCTTGAAAGCTGTTATGTCCTTCAGGTCATAAGAAAAGAAAGCAGAGCTCATCTGGTTGTGTTTTTCTTTCAGATACGGAAGCCCATCCGGTCCAAACACTGTGCCGTGTGCAACCGCTGCATCGCAAAGTTTGACCACCACTGTCCCTGGGTGGGGAACTGTGTGGGTAAGTCGGTTACAAGGATTTGTTCAACATCCAAGATTGAGAAGCTGATGTAAGCATCTTAACTCTTTAAGACCCAGCATGCATCTGAACATTCACGGTATTCCATCAGGCCCTGGTAGGTTGAAGCAAACATCCTGGAAAAGGGAAAACTGGTTACAATTGACCACAGAAACCCAGCAATGTAGAGAATGGAGGGAAAAACAAGCAAACCTGAGTCATTGTTGTCTGTAGAACAGATTGGAGATCATAGTGGAAGGAAGTTGTGCAGAGGGGGGGCTTTGAACACTTCCTTTTTCTAACCTTGTGGTCAGGATGATGGTTTAAAAGTGAGGAAACTGTCTGAACAAACAGCAGGTCCATCTGTGTAATCTTAACCTCTGTTTTTAAAAACTTCTTCAGAGCTATAATACAGCATCATGTGTTACACTCGCCTCACCTTGTGGGATCATCGAATATTATTAAAAAACACTAATTGTGGTTTAAGTACCGTAGTTTCTTGCAATCTTGGAACAATGATATTGACTCTGGTCAGAAACAATCCTGGTCTATAAATAGTATTATTACATCCTGTAATTCAAATTCTCTAACCATATATCTTCATCTGTGAAATGATCTTTGATTTCTTTGAGTCTGTGAATTACTCGAGTTGGTAGCTGACATTGTATGCCAATGACTCCTTGAGAATGATTTAAATTGAGCAAAATGTTGACATGTTCAATACTTACGTCTCGTTTCCATTGCGCTGTACAGCGACGGTCAGTTCGGTATGGTAATTTATGGTCTGACATAGTCAGGAAAGTATTTCCATAAACATTTGGACTCTCACTCAATGGACAATGTTGAGTGATGCCAGTAGTTCCACTCTAACCTTTCCGTACCATCGTCCTATTGACCTACAACTTAAGGTGGACCAGGAATGGTGTGGTATGGTTGGCCGCTACTTTAAAGGACATGGACAATATAGCATACCAAACCACACCGACTCGTACCATAGGAGGAATAAACAATTAATAAACGTATAGATAAATGAAATCAAATATTTTGTCCTTTACAGGAAGTGGGAATCACCGCTACTTCATGGGCTATCTCTTCTTTCTGCTTTGTATGATCTGCTGGATGATGTATGGCTGCATCTCCTGTAAGCTCTGCACACTTTTTGTTTTATCTACATCTTTTCCTAATTTCAAACGTCCTTCTAACTCCCGTCTTTCTGATCCCGTCCACCAGACTGGAAGATGCACTGCGCCACCAGTTACGCCAAGGATGGCTTCTGGCTCTACCTGACCCAGATTGCCTCTTGCTCGCCTTGGATCTTTTGGATGTTCCTCAACAGCGTCTTCCACTTCATGTGGGTGGCTGTGCTCATCATGTGTCAGCTCTACCAGGTACAGCTTCATCTAGATGAAAATGGGTGGAAGGGAGGGGACACGCTTTGGTGTTTCTCTGGAATGTCAGCTGACCATGTCTCTGTGGACTGTAGATCGCGGCTCTTGGAATCACCACAAACGAGCGGATGAACGCTCGCAGATACAAGCACTTTAAGGTTACGGCCACGTCCATCGAGAGCCCCTTCAAGTAAGTCATGTTCTTGCTTTCATATAATCTGGAGAGGTGTGCCGCAGGGTTCAGTTGTTGTGCCACTTCCTTTTAGTTTTAAGCAACTGCTCTAATACCGTTTTCCAGCTGCATGCTGATTATTCTGTTCTACCTTAAGCTAACTAGGGCATTGTGACATTCTCTTTGTGACCCCCTCTAGCCACGGCTGCATCAGAAATCTCATAGATTTCTTCGAGATCCGCTGTTGTGGCCTGATCCGGCCTGTGCCTGTGGACTGGACCACGCAGTACACAATAGACTACGACCAGACGTCCGGCTCAGGCTACCAGCTGGTGTAGAGAAGGAAGTGGCGGACGAAGACAAAACGGAGGGGCAGGGAGGGAAGCGAAGAGTGGAAAACGAAGCTTTTTGGAAGTATTGATCCCCTCCCCCTTTGGCGCTGGAGTTTTGAGCGATGCTGTTCTCTGAAGCGGTTTTCTTCATTTCGGTTTTCTCTTGTTTTTGCGGACCACCTCTCCTTTGCCAATTTAAGACTGGAGAATTAGACAAGACAAGCATGCAGTTATGGGGCATCATCATCACCCCTGCCCTTTTTCACTACTGCTACTACTTACCCCCCAACCCCACCTTCTCTCCTGGGCCTTTTGGACGGTGTGTTGCTGCCAAGCACAAGCAGAGCAGGGCGAGTTCTAAAATAAAAGCTCGTCTGTCTGTCCCGGAGACGTGAAACTCGGTGATGAGGCAGCATTGTACCTTCACCCTCCTTTCTGCCCTCCCCGTACTTCATATCCCGTTTTCGTTGTGTGTCTTTGATGTTTCGAATGATGATCGGACCGGGAATGTTTCGGTTTGGCAGTGCTAAATTGTTGCCAGGGAAGAATAAAGGAGCGATTTTTAGGGAAAGGAAACGTGAATTGACTCTCGGTTTGATAGGAATAAGGGAATGTCTTTTTAAAGGTCTTGATTTTTGCACGGTGCCGAATCACGAACAGAGCCGACGAGGACTTGCCGAACTTGTCAGATGAAAAGTGTTTGGATTTCAGGAGGGAACTGTTGGAGAAATCCCACCTTTTTTTGTTTTTGTTTTTTTTCCCCCACCCCCACCGCTTTCTGCTAAAATAAAGCTGCATCCACTGTAATAACCTGGAAACGGTGCAGCGGCCAAGCAGAACTGGGACTTCCTCAGCAGCGACCACCACAGATATCCTCCAGACAATGTGATACAGGTCTATTTATTTTAAAACTATTTATAGAGAAAGTAACTATGTTCTAGCGCCATTGTTTTTACATTTCACATCATTTTAGCTGTGTAGGATTTTTCTTTTTTTTTTTTTTTCTAATAAGGAAGAGAGCATTTTAAAGAGGTATAGCTAACATGAAAGTGGATAACTAGAAAACAAAACAGGTACGGTGAGCGTATTTATTCATAGAAACAGAAGAGGAAGTAAGAAGTTTACAGAAAAGCCTCATTCCAGACATTTCTCTTTTTAAAGCTGTAAAGTCTTATTTGTTGTGTCTTTTTGTCTGCCTACAATGTTGCACTGATCGTGTTTTAATTTTAGTTCGATATATATATATATATATATTTTTTTTTTATTTGGCCGTTACTGAACAGGAGGTCCAGCAGCTTCACGCCAACACTTCCATTGTTAGCAGAGAGGGGAAACGTGGGGGGAGGGAAGGTCCTCTTCCCAGAAACCCCTGCCTGCGTGTGTGTGCGTGTGTGTGTGAGAGGATCCTGCAGCAGCAGCAGGAGGGACTGAGATGTAAAGAATGTGCATTTGTATATAAACAGTTTTCTCCTTTGTCAGTGTTAGTTGAAGGTGCTCCTGGGGATTTTATTTTATTGTTCTTTTGTTGACCTAAACATAAAACGGAGACAGTCAAATTACTATAATCCACGTTGTACGACTGTAGCTTTTAGTGATGTCCGACGCTGCTGTCTATAGGCATTTGAGCCCGCCCCGTTCCCCTTTGAGTACCTGGAATCTCTCCACTGCATGTACAGGACAGCTGGGCTCTCGCAACGGACCTTCCCTAACCCCCCTTATCATGGTCACCGTGGTAACGGCCCAGCAAAAGCCACGTTTGTCTGTATATAGTGAATGTTAAAGTATTTGCAAGTATGTTTCTGCATTATGTTCATCCAGTTTTTTGGGAGGGATTTTTGAGTCATTCTTAAGATCAAGTGTGTTGTAAGTGGAGGTTGCCAGACTCCCAGGTGGGCCATCCCAAACAGGTGTGTAATATATTTGAATGTTTCATACTCAAGTTTTGTTTTGTTTTTTTATGTCATACATTGCTGGGTTTTTGTTATACCACTGGATGTAAAAATTGTAAAGCAAAAATACAATTTTTTTTTATTTCTTTTTCTTCTAAAAGCGGAGATGTGTTCATGCAATAGTTTTAAAGAATAGAGAGAGGTTATATTCTACGAAGCGGCTTTCACATCACCAGAAGAAGATGGTTCTGTTGTCATGGCGGAGCTACGCCCGTTGCTAATCACTGATGTCACTACGGAGGCCTCACATGTGACTCATATCATACAATGCCTTTTTTTGTTTTTCTTTTTAAAGTGGGCAGCAGTGAATGCTGGCTGTTTGGTTCACCACTTTCAGGCTCATTGTGATCTCAAAACCTATCTTATGTTACACCAGATCTTCCAGCAGCTGCAAATGTCTACTCTACTGCCCCACCCCAGATCATTCACCTCACCATGTGGGATAATAGAAGAAGAAGAAGAAGAAAAAAAAAAGCACATAATCATCTCCAGTGCCTCTCTGCCCACCTTCAGATACCACTGTAACTCCGCTTCAGATGTAAACATATGGGCATGGTTCAGTTTTAATGGCTTTAATAATAAAATACAGTCAAACGTGAATATTTGGCTTACGTGTTTATTTAGAACAGCAAATTTTTTGAGCACAACAGGATATCAGGAAACTAAGCAGTGAGAAAATATTCAAGTTGGAGATGGAGGGGAGTGGCATCACTGCGCGTGGACCAGAGCGCCGGCTCCTTGGCCGTAGCCGAACCCTTTAGGGCCGAAGTTCTTGGCGTAGCAAGCTGCAGAAGACGGTAAGAAATGTTGACATGTTTCCTAACCAAACCCTGCTTTAAACCTCTCGACAGCAATGTGCCAAATGAGACTTTTCTGCTCTCTGAAAGAGACAGTAGATATCACCATCTTTTTGAGCCTGACACTGCTGATCAGTGCCAGGCGTCATTTTGACACAGAGCAAACGTCCATCTGTTGACGTCTGTGTGTGGCGTCTCCTTAACTAAACCATTGTGAGTCATTGTGGTGAGGGAGAGCAACAATAATGGATGTTTCTACAACACTGTCTGGACGGGGACCAAGCTGATGTAATCCAGCCAAACCGACAAAACTAAGGCTGATATCAGGAGAGGAACGTGATGAACACCAACAGTTCCAGATTCTCAGAGGTCAGCAGCTGTAGTCTTGCCTTACTGATAATAAATCTACAGTTTGCTGCTTCTGCCTACGACATTTTATGTTTTTACGAGTAAAACCCACTCCACTCTGATAATACTGAAGAAAATTGTCTTCAGGAGTCATCTGGTTATTACATAAGGATGAGATTATTACAGTAGATAATTCAAATAAGAAAAAGCAAAGCTACATCAGTGACTGACGTCACATTCATTTCCGTCTTACCTTTGCAGTAAATTTCTCCGTCTTTCTCAGTCTGAGTGGTTGACTCCAGGCTTTTGCCGCATTTTGCACAGCGGAAACAGTTCTTGTGCCACGGCTACGTAGAGAGAACCCCAAAGAAAGTGACAGTTTAGTTCAATTTCTGCTCAATTTTATTTACATTTGCATTACATTTGCAAAGGAATGTATGATTTTGCTGTCAGCCCATGGTACAATTAGTTGAACTTGCCAGTTTGATTATAACACATTCAGATATAGCTATTTGTTATTGATATTAGCAAAAGTAATCAACATGGAGTTAAACTTTAATTACACTCGCTATTTTCTAATTTTTTTTCTTGCTAGATTGCCTCAGTTTTCAGATTATTTGCTTTTTTTTTCTTTCAGATTCAGAAAAAAGTCACAAAGTTCATTGAGGTTTGTGTAAAATGTCCACAAAAAAAAAAAAAAATCAACTTTACAACTCCTGATAGATTTGTAAGACAGAAGTGATTTTAACAGATTCCAGATGTAGGTTGAAACCTCTAAATTCCTCCATTAAAAGCCATAAAGGAAAGTTTCCCAGCAGCCTGGGGCTCCTCTGTGTCTTCATTACTCTGGAAATTGCAGGTTAGGGTTTCAGCACCAACTGAAGGCTTTGCTCTCATCTGGAAAACCATTAACGACTCTGCTTCTGGTTACATCATGGCCCATAAATCAGCTCTTTAGTGAAGCCACAACCCATCAGCTAGAGGAAATACTTTGGTCTGCCTCTAAATAACAAGAAACACCCTCTTCTCTGCAAACAATTATTTGAGGATTTGTTTATATGGTTCATTAATTTCCTAATGTGTAATGTGACCTCATCTGTTGTAAATCGGCAGAGCCCTCACATTGGCAGGTTCATCACTGCTCACCCTGTTGAAACCTTTTCATAGAGTTTCTGCGGGCTTCAGCAACTCAAACGAAATACTTTTTAAGACCTATGTTTCCACAAAATGTTCAAACATCGTCCATCCAACGGGATACATTTGCACTAACCTATGATGGATGCAAAAAAGCTAGCTAGCAAGGATACATTAGCAGCTAGTTACTGGTAGCCTCAACCATCTTGAGACATAGAACGCGACTTTTTCTAGTAGAAAATCCTGGAATATACAGGATTAAATGATTCAGTTGTCCTGCCAAGACAAAACTGAAGATCTATGATTAACATATTCAAGACTAAAATTCATTTAAAAATGTAAGACATTTCAAGACCTTCATTTTTGTTACATGAACTGAAGACTTTTTAAGGATGCATGGAGACTCTGTACATCACAGCTACAAGCTTCTATGGATTTATAGGGATTTTAGGTGACGGATCAACACAAAGCTGCTTCTAATATTTTTCAATTTTTTACAAATAAATACACATAAGTAATGTCAAAAAGTTCAAGGACTCAATGCAATTGCAATGTAACTCGTACGATTGGATTTTGATTTTAAAAGATTAGATGGAAAGCTGATGCTAGCGTTTGTTGTGGCCTCACCTTGCCTGCCCCCATGATCTTCTCAGCTGCATAGACCGAGTCTCCACACCGCGCACACTTATCCGACCCGCCGAACTTCTGGGCAAATTTGGACGGGTTGGGGTTGGTTGTAGGTTTGTGAGTCTGAGTCCTACAGGAGGAAAAGAAATTGGCCCATATTGAAATAATAAATCCCAGTCAACAGGTTCTTTCCCCTTTTAAGTTGTCAACGTTAAGAATCTGACAATGAGATATTGTTAGTTTCTACTTCAATTTGAGGTTTCACCACCTCAAATTTAGGATTTTTTTTTAAAGTAGTGATAATTTTAGGCTTAGCCATGATCAGTGCAAAAATGCTAGCTAGCTAGCTACAAAGGGCTTGTTAGCAGTAAAGGCCTCGAGTCAAAGAACACAAAGGGGTCTGAATGCAAGAAAAAAAAAAAAAAAAACAAGATTAAATAAACCTGCCAAGACAAAATGTAAGACCTGTGATTAATATATTAAAGACTAACTTTTTTTTTTTTATGAATTAAATACATTTTAAGGCCTTGTTTTAGATACATGAAGACTTTAAGTATGCACAGATATCCTGATTGTGACAAAAATGAGAAAGATAAAGGAATAAACATGTCTGTTTTTTTTGCATAAACCTGACTCCTCCCCCACCCTAGGACCCCTGATCCAATGTTTATTGAGAGATGAATGAATGAGGGTCTTTGTTGTGAAGGGCAGAGAGCAGAGTGAGAACAGGGTCCTTTGGGTTGCATAATCAACTCTTTCATAACTAATCACCTGACATATGGGTGTGTATGAGGCTAATGTTTGCTTTACATAAAAAAACAAGATACATGTGCTTGCAATGCCATAATGACTGATTCCATGAGAAGCTTGGCTAGCTTTTGAGCAGAACATCCAGTCGGCTGGCGTGAGCACATGTTGTCTCAGTCAGCAGCCACATCTAATAAGCATCATTCCACATAACGAGCCACGGAACTCGTCGACCTCGCTGCTCCACTTAGGTCCTATGACCGCTCATATACAAAAACTTGGAAATGACATGGAAAACTGCAAAGAGTCAGGTTGGAGTTGATAATTGGACTGAATTAGAATGACAAAAGGAGGCCTAGTAACGAAAACGAACAACCTATCATTCTGCACCGGCGGGGCTGGCCAACTTACTCCTCCGGTTTGATTCCCAGCCGCTCGCCTCGGTCCATGTTGAGCGTTCCCGCTCCCTGACCATAGCCGTAGCCTTTTGGTCCGTATTTCTTCCCGTAGCACGACTTGCAGTAGATCTCCTCGTCGTGGATGGACACCGTGGTGCTGTCTAGACCCTTCCTGCAGACCACTGGGGACACGCACAAAGAAACAGGGACATGAGCTGAAACATTTCTGATCATGAAAACGGTTCAAAAACTAAACAAACTGGTCATTTAGGTTTACTCTTTTTTCTTCTTCTTCTTCAGAATACAATTCTGTTCCCTTAATTTACAGATAAATAACATCAAAGTCAGACCAACATTTGACAAAGATTTTCACTGAATGGCAGGAGGACTCCTCTTCTGGTGAGCATCGTTTCTATGGTGAAAACACATCAAATCCCTCCATCTTGTTTATCTTTGCTCTAATTGGAGAATCTCCGAGGTTTAAGCCCAGTGTTTACTGTTCCTCCTCACTACTGTACAGTTACATCATCAATTTTATAGTTTGGCTGTGAGCAAACGGACAACAAGTACAGAGTCATATGAGGCCCCCTCTTTCTACAGTGTGCAAATAAAGATGTCTTTCATGGTGCAAGAGAAACAAAAGGAAGGACTAAAAAAAAAACCCTACAAAGAAAGATTTAATAAAGCAAGCTCTCTAAACTAGGTGAAAAATAAACCTTTTCTGATCATTTTCTTTTTGTCTACAGATACGTGTAATCCTCCTAATCAGGGTTTGTTCAGGGCCAGTTCAAGACTGGATGAAATCATTCAGCCGTTCCACAAAAACAAAACGTGAACTCAATAACCGGAGCAAAAAAAATTAAATCCTGTTGACGGAGAGGTGAGACAGAGTTCAGCTTCCATGACCATTCATGGCTGTGAAACCAACACGCATCTCCCCATATCCCAGATAAACAAATATATGCAGCAAATTTTCATAACTATCGGCTTAATAACACCCGATCAGATGGTGCCATGTGCTGAGACGGAAGAGTTTTGCCACTTCTTCTAACGGTGACACTCCACTGATGAAGAGTTGGACTTTTTGGCAGTTTTGAGTCTCCATAAGCAGACTTAAGAGGCTAAATAAATAAAGTGTGGAGTCTTGTGGGCTTTCCTATGTTGAAACATAAAATTTGAAAGAGTGAGAGTGTGGATTTTGCTATTTCCCATCATAACAAAAGTGACTATACAGCAGTTACAGGGTCATAGGTGACTATTTAAGATAAGGATGTTAACTGTGTGAATTCACCATGACAAACAAGAAAACATGAGAAAAAAAAAAGAAACTTAATTTAGCCAAGTCATTCCTATCAATGGCATGTTAGGGCCACAGTAGATATAAAAAAAAATTAAATGGCAAATTTTCGAAAAAACATTCAGGAATGTTCTTGTTTTTTCCATAAGATTTGTGACATTAATCTCAAATTCTCAGAGTTGGAAAAGTCAAAGATTTTGCTTCAAGTTTTCACTTGCTTGGTGTGGCGAGTTCACACACTGTTAAACCATTCTTATCTTTTATACTTCTCAGATCTCATCTAAGACCTTGTAACTATTGTAATATCCTTTAGTTGCCATGACGGTACACTTTATTTACTATTCTTGTTTTCTATTTGCATGAACGCTGAGCAGAGCTCTCACAAAACCTCCCTCTCCCATTGTGTTTTCCAGGTGTACTTACTGCAGAGAAAACAGCATTTATGGAAGCTCTTCCCGTCACACTGCACCTCCTCGGCGTGGTAAACCGTTCCGCGGCACGCCGAGCACTTGTTGCCTCCTCCCCAGTTGGGCATCGTGCGTCTTTCTGTGGAAATGTGGTGAGATTATGACCGTCCTGCTTTGACATGCCCTGCAACAAAAAGCCGTTCTGCATTCTGACACTGCACTTGCCCCCTTCATGAAAACCTGTGGTTACTGCGCTAACAGTCCATAATTTGAGGCATCAACCCCAAATCATGGCAGCGTCTGCCACACGGAGGAAAATAAAAACAAAGCTGTGCAAACAAGGTCAGCCCAAACAAGAGGGCAGACTAATACCCAGAGGAATGTTAGCAAGGCGCCATTGCCTCAGGCTGCAGCGGCCCTGGGATCAGCGCATGACGGAGTCTGAGTGAGAAGCTACGCTCTTTTCAGGCTCTGTAGATTCACTCCTGTTCAACAGATGAAAATGTGAAAGTTATGTGAACTCTGACCTACTAGAAAGTAACCACTGTGAGTAGAAAAGCAGTCAGTGATTACAGGGTGTCTACACATTTTTCTGACTTTTTTTTTGCAGCACTTTATTAACCTTTGATTGCAATATTTCAGTATGGAAGCTGCAAACATGGATGGATGGAAGAGCAATTTAAAAGGAAGATAGTGAATCTAGTCTGAAAATGCAATTATTTTTATACTTTTTTTTCCCCCTTGGAAGAGATTGGAGGATGGACATGACTTTTTAAAGAATGTGATAGGTAATTTAATATTGAAATATGAAAACATCTCTATTCTTTCCACACAAATGAATGGAAGATAGCCAGATGAAAACATCTGTTATAGAATGGAAAAATTAAGCATTCTCCCATAATCCCTTCTGTTTAAAAAAAACAACAACAACAAAAAAAAAAAAACAGATGAATGGATGATGAACGGGATAAAGCGGGTTGCAGTCAGGAAATCCATTTTCCCCGTTTCCTGTTTAGACACTTATCCAGTGTCTGCGTAAAGTGCACGTTCACTGAAACGGACCAATAGGAAGTAAGCTCTGGTTAGTTTGTATTTAGGTTTAAAGCTTTCACTAATTATTCCCAAGAAGGGGACCTGAAACAGCCTGGGGACAATTGGTGGATATTAAAGATGATTTTCAGAACCAACACCAACAGAACTCTTAAGGTAAAAATAAGAGCACGCGCAGGACACGTCATGGGAAAGGTAAATATTCTTAAATAAGGTTAAAATGTTAATTTAAACACTGTAACTGAGCTTTAACAGATGTATTGTGTGCCTTATATTTAGGCTGAGCGTCAGAAACAACAACTAACAGAGTTATATCTACTAAATAATAAACATTGCGTCACTCAGCAAATGCAGCTGGAAAGCAGCCTAGTTAAATATTATCTTCAGTACTATAAACACAAGCATAGCAACTTTCTCATTAAGAGTGTTCTAGTTGGTAGGAAACTAAAATTAAACTGTACTTACTAATTAAAAGATAGAACTGGTTCCGGAGGTTGGAAAAGCTGAGCCGCTGCTCCGCAGAAACTTCCACGGAGGTTCCAGCCCGTTATCGGCGAAACGCCACATATTCCACATTTCTACTGTTTCACCGGGGGGAGGAGCTTCACGGAGGAGCGAGCAGCTCTGACGTGGAGGGCGGAGCGCACCTGACGGAGCAGCGTCATCACCGCCGGCGGAGTGACGTAACGGCACGAGGCAACGCCGAGCCTCGGTTCGGCATGAAAACCGACACAACCAGGCGTTTTAAACGATGTAACACCGCAGTTTGTCAATATGTTCTGGTAAAAACTGCTTGTCGGCTGAGTGGAATGTTAGAATGAAAACACACAATGTAACACAAAACTAAAAAAAGAAAACGTCACACATTTTATTAAAATGAAGCTCGTGAAATGCATCGAAGGAAAACCGGTACTATAGAGAGCAGCGCTACAGTGAGAGAGAGCAACACATAACCCCACATTCTGCTCACAAACACTGGCTGTTAGGAATGTTAATAACTGACATTTACTTGTAAAATGGAGACCCACACACCCACTGGTTAGAGTGGTGTGACAAAGTCCTGAATAAGCACCAGGTTTTCTCTTGGGTTGACTGAAAGCAAGACCAACCAGAGAAACAGTGGTTAAAGACAACAGTCTTATCTCAGCTGTCAACATCCAACACCGATATCATCTGTAAGGTTGCTGGTTATGTGAGAACAAAGATTAAAAACACATAAGATCGATTCCCCTGTACGTCTTTTACAGTACTCTGATATAAATACATTTCATTCAGTACCAGTATTCAAGTACCTGAGAGCATTGTCACATTTCGTTCTTAGTATTAGCGCTGGGCTTTTCAGGTTTGCCCTGACAATAAAATAAGTAACATCCTCCTGAAGAGGAATATCAACTTGAAAGGCTGTAAACATTTAAGGCTTTAGTGATTTGTACAGAAATGTCTAAAACGAGCTCGTTCCTACCACTAACCGAGAGCAGATTTCCTATTACACCTTCTTCCTGTAACACAGTACAATGGGGGCCAGCTAAAGATCTCTTTAAAATTAGATGCATGTTACGTATAAATGTTTAGTGCTAAAAGAAAGCTACATTACAGCTTCTGTAATTAACATATATTAGCTAAAGTATAAATACTAGTTGGGCTTTAATACATAAAACAGAAAGAATTAGGTAGCTTGATCATGTATGGGAGGAAATATTAAGGCTGAATAAAAAAATAAAATAAAATAATAATAAAAAAAAGACAGAGCAGTTACCAAACCCCACCAGGAGAGGGCAGTAGATTGACAATACTGCTTGGGTAATTTACCATGAAATGTCCTGGAATCTAACCTCGAGGCATATTTGATCTGCTAATATCTTCAGAGTGATACATAGTAAAAAAATAAACATCAGTCTTTTCGCTAAAACATTTCTTCTCCCTTTTGCTTCCAGGAAACGTGAGCACCAAAAGCTTTCCTTAATGTTTCCCCCACTTTAAAGTGGCTGCCTAAATGCAAACTCTCATCCCTTCAAGGTGCCGCGGAGTGGCCGATGTCCAGTCTCCTCTGTGCGGAGCCTCTTTTCCGAGCGGCTGGCACGGCGCTCACTACACTTCCCAGAGTTCCTGGGGTCTGGAAGAACGCTTTGGAAGAGGACGCTGTGGTTTCCTTGGGGGTATGTGGAGTCTGTGGAAAGAGAGCAGAAGAAAGATGTGAGTAGAGGTATGAGTGTTATTTATTAAGTTAAGCTGTCAAGAAAAAAATACTAGTGATAATTTGGCCTGGCTGCAGTTTTATTTTTCCTCTTGACAGGCTAAATAATCAAAATTATTTTTGACTGTGTAACTTTTCAAATAGAACCCATAACGATGGTGTGTACATCAAGCTATAGTTTAGTTCACTCAAGCAATTGGACGAAATTGGTTTGTTTGGACCAGACCCAACAGAACTTTTTGACCAACAAACAAAATGTAACGTGCAGCAGAAACAAGAAGCATGGTTGTGGCAGCATCATAATTTGGTACGAGTGAATTTGTAGATGGAAGCAGGAGAAAGAGAAAGACAGAGGGCTACAGCTGGTCCGTACCGAAGGTTCTGGTGTGCTGACGCAGACGTTCTGTCTGGGCCCTGCGGGAGAGCGCGGCGTCCCTGCTGCCGACACGTGATGTCTGCCCTGTTCCGGAGTGACCGGCGATGGAAGATGCTGCACTTCTGATGCCTCCATTACGCTATTAGGCGCCGTCCCCACCAAGAAGGCGGCGGGGGACATCATGGTGGGCAGACTGAAACGCAGACCGCTGGGATTACTGGTCGTTTGCTTCTGCTGTACGCCACCAGCCAACAGGGGGTAGTGAGAGAGCGCGGCTGAAGGCACCAGGACGTACGGCAGAGCCATGGTGGGCACACTGCTGGGAGGGAGAGACAGGTTGGCTGCTGGCTGTCCAGCGGGGATAAGGAAGTTGAAGTTGTTTAATCCTGAATAAGAGACATGGAGAAGAAGGGAGTCTATAATTTCTTTATTCTTAAAAGTTTTTAATGCCTGCTTTCTCAGTTCACTTACCTGCACTGTTGGGGATGTAGAGGTAGTGTGAAGGTTGTGTGTTCTCCCCGATGCTGTTGCCAGCACGGCTCTCTGTGGCCCTCTGCTGGCCAGAGGGGCACGATACAGCAGAAGCATTGGTGGTCAGTGAAAACATTGCTGCTTCTCTTTGAGACTGAGCGCTGATCTGCGCAGAAACAAAAACAGGGATTTAGGATGACACTTTCATAAACGGAGGGTCTCTGCAGGATTCACCCATTCAAAATAAAGACCTTTAAAAACCTTTGTAAGACCATTAGGAATTAAATTTAAGACCCGCATAACGTCAGAAATGTACAAAATAAATGGACCCTAACAATGGCTTCCTGCTAATATACCTTTACTAGCTAGCAAAGGAATATAAGCAGCAACTTTACCAGTAACTTCAACCGCCTGACAGAAAAGTCCCACAAGAAAAAAAGACCACATAGAACAAGATTAAGTAGTCCTGCCACCGCAAAATGTAAGACCTGTGATTATAATATTGTTGTTGTTTTTAAAAAAAAATAAATTTAAGATACTTTAATTCATTTTAGATGCATGAATTGAAGACTTTTTAGGTTGTGCAGATCAGAGACCTCTACAGGATTTAACCAAAACGCCACAAACTGTCCCATCACCTTTTCAGACGTCTCTGAACCAAATCTGCTCTTCTTTTTCAACACCGCCTCCTCCTCCCCACTTTCACCTGACTCTCTTCTCCTCTGCCCCTCGTCCTCAGAGTCCGTCTTGGCTGACCTCTGACCTTCAGGCGCCCATTCTTGCTGCTCCGGCGGCTTGTAGAGCATGACGACGGAGGGGTGTGAGAGGCTGGGCAGGTAGGCCAGGCAGTGTGGGGAGGGGACCAGGAGGTGCTCGGGGCAGGGCTGGGCGGCCACAACAGCGGTGTGAGTGGAGGCCGGGGGCAGGGAGCTGCTGGCGGTGTGGGTGAGCTGGGTGTACAGCGGCATGCTGAGGCAACTGCTGGACAGAAACAAGACTGTATGTTTAAAATGGCCTAGTCAAAGTTCAAATCAATTAGAAGTTAGTTTAATTTTCCTTTTGCTTTACTCTTTCCTTTGGTTCGTCTCATAAAATCTCAATAAAAAGCATTGAACTCTGGTCGTAACGCAACAAAATGTGACAAAAATTGTAATAATACAAATTCTTTTACAAGGTGCACTTAAAAAGTTTAAGAATGTTTCAGTATGCACTCACTCTGTGCTGCCTCCACACTGCAGCTGACACACAGGGCCGTTGGTCATGGTCTTTCTTGAGTAACCCAAAGATTGATTCTGGATACCTAGAGCGTGGAAAATATCAACTTTAATTGCATGTTCTGAGCTAAAAAAAAACCAATAACAAACAAAACAGTCAAAGCTAGAATCCTCACGTGATTGGTACCTGGTAGGTGGTGGCGCGGGCTGCTGGGGGCGGAGCTGACCTGCCGCTGCACGCCGGACGCAGCAGGTGTGACATTGAAGGAGGAATGGCGTGCCATCTTTGCTTTCCTGAATTCCTCTGCTGCAGCTTCGCTCTGTGCGACATCCAAGGAGCTTCCTGTTTAAAAAAAAAACAAAAAAAAAAAAACATGCAACGGTACCGGAATTTAGGCAAAGCTTTGGACATGCATGTCTGATGCAGATGCACCAATTAGAATGTTATGGCTGGCTTCCGATTTGTTTTTTTTTTAAGCTTGGTTCTGATTTACCTTGAAGAGCTATGATGTTTGAGCAAAAGCTGTAAAGCAGTTTTACTATTCTAAAATAAAAGCTAAGTAATTATAGGGTTCATATTTCATAATGGCTTTAGCATCTTATGTTAGTTCTAATAGCATAGTTAGCATTACTGAAACTATGTGAACTCTTTGGAGAATGTAAATCCTTAACTTAACTCTTTATTTTGTGTTTCTTCATAAAAAGATCTACTTTGCTGTATTATGTTTAGCCTCCCTGTTAGAGGTAAACTGATAAATTTGCCTGATTTCTTCAACTTTGGGAGATCAGCTATTACTTAAGAAACTGATCTTACCTACCTCAGCAAAAGTCTTCAAATCAACCTGACAAACCCACCCACAAGGTCACATCTGCAAAATGGACTATCAGATATCTTCTGGCTGTCTTTGAGCTTTGTGTCTGAGCTTCTCTTTAACTCTTACCCATTTTTCCAGAGCTGCTGAATTTCACGGGCCCCAGCCACTTGAAGGCCGGCTTCCTGGCTCTTTCCTCTCTGACATGAACCTTCCTGATGAGCTCCAGGCTGGTCAGCACATTGGCGATGTCATACAGACGCCGCACCTTGGCTAAACGGGTAAAGAAAATGAGATATTTCTGGGCTGTATTCCAATATTGGACCAAAACAGTGCGACGCGTTGTGGTTCTTTCTTACTTTTGTACTTGCTGTGGCTCGAGGAGTCCTGGCTCTCCTCGATGAGGACCTTGGCCGCCGCGTCCAGGGTAACAGTTTGAGTTTTGGACACCAGGAAGAGCATGACAAACTTCTGACTCATGATGCGCAGAGATTTGTCCTTTCTGTTGCCCCCGGCTGCAGAACGAAGCAGATTTAAGTTCACACTCAGGCTATTTGAGAAGAGGAAATTTCAATTTATCAACAAATGCCTAAAACATTGGTATTTCTCTGATTGTCTTTTTGTTTTCTTTTACCATTTCCTGAATCTCCATCCCCTCCATCTTCCTCCCGGCTCAGTCCGGACCTCCTGGCCTCAGTGGGCAGGTCCATCTGCAGGTGGTAGCCCTGCTCCCGGCCCCTCCGCTGCAGCACCTCCAGCGTGCTCCACAGCCGCTGTCGGCCATACCAGGTGTAGCTGTTCTTGGCCATCCGGCCCACAATGGTCAGCGACTCCAGCACGTTGACAATGTCGTAGATCCGTCGGCGCTCCACTCCTGACAGCCGTAGCGGGAATTTATGAAATCGGCCCCGGGTTGTTAAAAGGAAAAGCTGCTCTTCAGATCGCTTTCTTGCACTTACCCAGATTGGTTGCGACCTCATCCAGTGAGATCCATATGGGGCTGTGGGCTGGTGGGTCATCGGGGTAAAGAGCCAGGAACTTCTGGCAAAGCAGACCCAGGCTCTTCTCCTTCCTGCTCGGCTTCTTCTCTGCATCATCTTCCTCAAAAGCCCCTTCAAACTAAAAAAAATAAAAATAAAATATAAGAAGACTCCACAATTGTTTTCCATCCCTTAATACGTCGTGTTTATCAAGTTTTAGCTGGGTACCAATCTTTCCAGGGTCCAAATACCTGAGTTGAGTCTTCTACCTCTGCATCCTCCACCACTGGTTCTGAGTCTACCACCTGGTCCTTGTCGTTCTCCATAGGTCTGAACAGAACCTTCTTCATCTCCCTGTCTCTGATGTCCGGGCTGGCGGCGCTGATGAGAACCTTCAGGTTGGCCGTGGGCGACCACGGCTCGGCCAGGCCCGCACACTTGATGGGAGTGATGTGGGCCAGGTCGGAGGTCGACGCCTTCCGGCTCACCAGGAAAACGGGAACGCTGGACTCTGACGGTTTCAGCGGGGTGGACCTTTTTCTCTCTAAACACACGTTTTCCTGCAACAGAGAGAGTTCGGTAAGAATCGGGAATGTCTGTACTTGTTGTGCGTTTGCATAAACTCAACGTTAGATTGAAACAGTTCCGCCGGATTTTACTGCGTGCAGTTGACTATGTGTAGATAGACGCGCTTCCATTCAACAGTAAAAAGCACATCCAAGCCCACCTTTTCACCTTGGCTCCCATCTTCTTGAGGAACAGAGAAACTTTTCCCCACACTTGTGAGGTCTTTCAGTGCCAGGCATTCCACCTCCATTTGGAAAACCTGCCAAAAAAAAAGTAACAGCGCTCAGACTTGAATTCCCAGAACAAAATTTAGTTGCAGTTTATATGCAACAGCCTTTTTTTTTTTTTTTTTTGTTTCAAATTCAAAAATACTTTATTAATCGCAGAGAGAAATTGCACTTCTTCATAGAGATTCAGATGGCTGTGGGCAAGAAAAATAAATGAATGCTGCGATAAATACTAGTTATATTGTGCATCCCTGGTTTATACCTACAACTTTAACATTTCAAATGCATAGCATGTTGGATAGTTCAGGGACCTCTGGGTTTCCCTGTTGGATTTCTGATCTTGCAGTAAGCTAATTCCACTGTAACTACAACCCTCTCGACCCAGATGTGATTCAATGCACAGATCTCAGCTCTGATGTCTGAGAATTAATCTCCAAACTGATCAAAAAAATCCAGAGTATTGACTTGATCGTCCCTCTTGTGATGTCGTCGACCCAACTGAACGTAAACCAGAAATAGCACTTCTGTGTGCTTTTGAAAACTTTTTTGTTTTAGCAAATCCTCCTAATGTGATCCATACTTCCTTACCCATCTGTTTTACCGTCATTGTACGTTGGTTGGTATAAAAGAAACCCACCGCGGAAGAGCAGCTTTAATGTCAGGCTAGACGTTCAGAAGAATTTGGCGCAAACATCTGGCAACTAGCGGGCTAACAGCGAGCTAATTCGCTCCCTTATTACCATGGTTTAAGCTTAACCTGCTGAGATAGGACCCGTGCCATATGATATGAACTTAATGTGTTATTACACTGCAATAAATCAAAGTTTAATCCGATCTGAAATGTAACTTATACAGCTAACGATATCACCCAGAAAAGGGCCATTTCGGATAAATGAATCCTAATTACTTATACTGCATGAGCTACCAATGGACTAAAAATACGTTATTTGTGACTTACACGTAGTAAAAGAGATCAGAAATAACTTTAATTATCAACTTAGCTGAAGGTATTAGGTCAGTGGAGCAGCATACCATGACACAGATAACAGGAAACAACTGGAAGAAATGCACAAATATTCACCTTTTTGTGACCGTTGAAATGAATGATGTATTCCGATGCGGGTCGCAGTCCTGTCACTGCGTTAGTTGCTTCAGCCAAACATAGCCGCTTCTTTCCCTCTTTAAAATTAGCGGGCAACTCCTAACCGCTTATGGGTGTCCTGCGTGTCATCCGGAGAGCGGACACTGTGTACTACTGCCCCGCTTGAACAGCGACACCCGCTCAAGCTTGTTTTCTGGCGCTCTGAAGCAGCTGGATTGCTCCAGCCAATCGGAAACCGCGTTGATCGGCGTCGTCACCGAGCTCCGGCCAATCAACAGCGCTGCGCTCTGAGCTTCCTAGGGAATCAGAGGCTGAACGACCACGCCTTTGGTTTTGGTGGCGGGGCAGCCGGCGCGCTCATTTCAAGATAGGTTTTGGAAAAGAAAGAGGTCTCACTCTGTACGTGTTTTCGCACCCTACTTTCCTAACTTAGGATGACGTCGAAGATCCCATTTATACAAAAAACGCATCTGTCGACCAGCCCTATGGCCATATGACAGATGCGTTTTTTGCGTGGAAACGGGATCTTCAGCAATATCGAACACACAGTTCTAATCTAGTATTATAACGCATGTCAGTAAATTACTGTTAAAAACCGTCAGTAATGCTTAATTTGTTTTCGTTGAGATGGCAACAAACAATATGTGATGAACAAACACTTTCTTCATGGTTGTTACGTTTATTAATTAGGGGATATTTGTCGGACAAAAATAACTATTTTGTACACATACATACAATTTGGACGCCAGGGCTTTGAAAAGAGTAACTCATCGTCCTTACCAACAATCTTTGCTCTTCTGCAGATACTTTTGGGTTCACCGCTGCTTCTTTCCAACTCCACAGAGACGCATAGCCTACAAAAGCCGCTGATAACGCCTTTAACTAATCAACGAGGCGTTTGTCTCTGCAGTGGGATCTAATTTAATGTCCGAAACTGAGAGACAGATGGAAGTGAGAGCTGCCAGGTGGGGGTTTACACGAGTGGCGCTGCCAATCCCTAAACCAAAGCGCGAAAAGTTGCACGGGAGAGAAACTCCAGGTCCCGCTCGACATGCAAATAAATGTGGGAAAGAACGAGAACCCCTATAGTTTGCATAATGTCCACTTGATGCGCCATATTCGAGCACTTGGACTATAACTATGTCCAAGTGCTTCTAATGTATTCTTTTCTAAAATATCTTCTACAACTTCACTTCTTTCTTGAACCACTGCATTGCAGTATAAATTCTCTGTTCCCTCTATTTTCACACTGCATAACCAAATGACTTGTCCCTGCTAGAGACAGGTGGATGAATGTTGAGTGATTAAAGTGCATGGTGTCAATTCAAATGCATTTACTTCGAGTTGACTTGAAAAAGAAATGTGTTGTTCATGTGTTTCTGCCAAGTGCATGGCCTTTTGTTCTTCCTTTGACTCATTACTGATGAGCAACAGGTGAAGCTGATGGGAACAGGTTCAGACATGTTTGGACATGTTGGTGCAGGTGGAAAACTAAATCCCAGATTGCGCCAACACCTAGTAAAAGTAGATGTAAAAGTATGTAATACTCTTTAAAATAGTGCATGGATAAGGGCAGGGGTCACCAACATGGTCACCTGTGGAGCAAGTTCTAAAAATAGCCATTGTCATCCTTGAGCAGCACCAAAAAAATTCAATGTTTTTACCTTGAAATAATAATATTTGTTTATTTTTAGATTTTTTTTTGAAAAAAAAAGTGAATTATAGGAACATTTAAAATGATTTGCAGTCTTTCTAGGGTTAAAGTTCAGAATTATGCGCAGACACCTGCAGGATATTATCAGGTGTCTGCACAGATGAATGAATGTGCAGACACAGATTCTGCGCAGATTCATCTGCGCATTAGGCTGTGCCTGCCTGCAGCTCTGCGTACCTTGAGATTTTCCTTTAAAAAAGAAAATAACTTTTGGAATTTTTATTATCCAGCCCTCTTCACTATTAGCAAAATTGGGGAGAAAAAAACCCCTCTTGTGTCAAAACACAAAACATTAATATAATCCTTAATATGATCAGACCACATGTAATCATATACACTGCCTGGTCAAAATAAAAGTCGCCACCTGGATTTAACTAAGCAAATAGGTACAAGCCTCCTATTGGATAATTACTGCATAAGTGATTATCTTTCAGCTGGCAACGAGTTATTTAACCCCAGCTGATGCAATGAGTAACTCCTCACTTCTTAAACAACCATGGCAAAAGACTCATTCTGTGGTCGTGGAAAAGACGTTAGTCTGTTTAAGAAGGGTCAAATCATTGGCATGCATCAAGCAGAGAAAACATCTA
>CAEFZY010012776.1:0-10596 GCA_903066815.1 Brachyrhaphis roseni
TTATTTACCATTAAATCCACACTTTACTGCTACCTGGGTCTCCAGCGTTTTGCCTCACCTCCACCACACCGCCATTCCTGACATGGCTGCTTACAACATTTCTTAGCTAAATATATTAGTGATGGAAAACAGATGTCATTTAATGGGTCAAACTTCAGTTGTTTGTTGAAGATGACCCACATTTCTAGCAGAGGGGTTTATATTAACACCCAAGATTTCAAGAGATGGAGCACATTTCCATCCAAATTTCCGTTGAGGTAAAACGCATGAATCAGTTTTATTACAGTTTAAGAAAATCTAGACATAAAACATATTGATGTAGGATAATGCAATTTGCAAGCTTGTCAGAGTTAAGAGATATGTAGAGCAATTTCTATTCAAATACAACTCATTACACAGCTGAAGAGGGGATATAAGGACACTATTACCAAAGCAAAAAGGATAGATCCAAGTATTGTTGACTGTGGAACACTACAGGTCAAGTATGTACAGAAAGTAGATATGTTGGGTTTCTAATTAGTTTTTTCAAACACCCCTATAGGCATCTTCAGGGACTACATAGTTTCTCCACAGATTTACTTAAATCTTTCAGTGCATTTTTTTTTTTTAAGTTTTATGCAATTTTCATGAAACCGTGTTTGTTTCTGTTTTGTTGCTGTTATCCTTGGATTTATCTTATGAATTGCATTTGATTTTCACAAGTTTCTACCTCGTCTTAAAATAATTCTTAAATTTAAAACTTATACCAACAACCCCAATCTCTATTCTGTAACAGTCCATGGCCTAACTCAAGACCATATTCCTACTTTCAAAGTTGAATTCTTCCAGCAAACCACAGCATTAGTTTACACCGAGCTGTTTATACACTGAATGACTGCAGCAGCATTTTGGAACAGACTTCATGCTGGGTTGCATCTGCATTGAAAAGCTCCTGGAAAAGCCTGAGTGCATACGCATGGAAAACAAATGATCGCCACACCCAACAGGATTTTTCCATCACCATTTTAGCTTGCACAATGTTTAAAGCTTATGTTAAGAGTAATTTACAGTTGATAGATTTGTAAATATGAAATGACTACACCACAAAAACATTATGGAAACATTATGATGATACAGGGCATACATGACTAAGCAAGAAACAAATAGCAGGAAAAATAACTGTATTTTTTCTTCACATGGACCAAATGATGTTGATCAATCACATAAAATCCCAAGAAAATGCATCAAAGTTTGTGGTTGAAATGAATACCTTTACAGTGCACTTTACAGTCATACTGCTTCAATAATTGCTCTATACTTTGAACAAGTCCTGACTGAACGCCATAAAACGATCACGTTTCTTCAGGACAAGATTTAGCTTCTACTGCTTTTCCAGTAGTTAGTGGTTTGAATGGGCCTTCAGTGAGGTTGTTAAACTGATGCTTAACAACCTCTTGTTAAGCATCAAGAATCTTTTTAGGGACTATAGTAGTGTGAGTTAATTATGCTTGACAATGTTGTCTCAATTGATGAGTATTGAGTAAATTAAGTCTTTTCAGACTTTGTAAGAAGTTTCTCAATACTGACATACTTTTAAAAATCATTCCTATGGTCTAAGTGGAAAATATTCCACTTAGACCTGAGTGGTCTTAGTAGAAAGTCTTGATTTTCTTGTTAAAAAGAAGAAAAGCTTTTTAAGGACAGTAGGTTTCTGTTGCCAAAAGAGAAACCAACTGAGATAATTTCAGTTTAACAAAAGCATTATCCAAAGCATTACCCAATCCAATCACCATAAAGTGTCTGTCAATTTCTTTTTGTATTTTTATGCTTTTTTCATAGTGACAAAAAAACTGTTTGACATGATGGAGCGATAAGAAAAAAAAAATCCTTTTAGAGTGAGACATGTAATTATCACATCTCCCCTGAAGCCAAACAGCTCAGCAGCCATTTTTCTCATCAATAGTTCCACGTGGAGCTACAGTATCTGTTTGTTCTGTGCATAATGATGACTGATGTGTACCACAGAAAACAAAGAGCCCAAAGGCAGCAAGCGGCAGACCAGCTTTCCTCTTGCTGCTGTCACCCACTTTGCCTCTCAGGGTTCACGAGTCCAAGACTGTCTCGTAATTAGATACTGAATCGGCAAATGGCTATTGTCTCCGATTACGATCTGGACAGCCCTTTACAGCCTGATTAATAACTGGACAGAGCTCTCTCTTTATTTCTCACTTCGTGTGTGACTTTGTTGACTAGCCCATCCCTGATTGGATCCCTATTTAATTTCACAGTGCTTTTTGTGAGGGAAACGTTTCTAGTATTTAATTAAAAACACATTTTGCCCAATTTTCCGTCACTACAGTAAGCTAGAAAAGGAGGAGTGGTATTGTTTTCTAAAGAGCACCAAGAACCTATTTGCTCAAGGGTGTCAATTTCAACTCATTTAAAACTACTTTTAGATGAAAAGTGGAGAAAATAACATTAAAGGTTTATGCGAGGTACTTAGTGGACAAATGCTCTGTTATTTCTAGGCTGTTCTCTCATTTAATAGGATGCAATGGTCCCTAAAATGGTTAAGCATGAAGAATAACATCACAACCCCCAGCAAAATTTTGAGTCTTTGAATTGGATATTGTCGATTACATCCAAATGTCAGCTCCATCTTGTGAAGTAGAGACAATTTGGAAATTAAAAGCTACCCGGTAGTTAAATTTATCACCCTTCAGTAATCTAAGAAAATCCTCACTGTGTAAGTAAAAGAGGCTTCCAGATGCTTGGTGAGAAGTACTTTGGGATAAAAATCAATAGGTCTCTATTACAGCACAGGATATGGAGTGAAGCGTGAGAAAGGCAGGCGTGAGCGGCACAGACAACTCAACAATAGTGCAGGCAATGAGGCTGACAAAGTCAGAGGAAGGAAGCAGAAACGTGGGGTACATAATGAGCAAATGTACTGTTACAGTAGATGCAAAATCCAGTGGAAAATAGATTTCCTCTCATTTACCTCGCACACCCAAAGGATCCAGCAAGGAGAAATTGGAGAAAGGTGAAATTTATCAGTGGATACTACTGAATTCTCAAGATTTATATTATTTTTATAGTAGGGTAGTAAAACAGTAAGTCGGGTGCACAGAGACGGTATCTTACAGCCCCTCTGAGTTAGGGTTAATTCTTTGCAATAACGTCCACAAATTCAGACTAAGGCCTATTTCCCTCTGGAGCAGGACCAACACTAAAAATCAGTCTGAACATCAATGGTTTTGCTGGATGTTAGAGGTTGAATCAGCTTAAAAGGACACTCCACATTTTCCAGAAAAAGTAATAAAAAACAGCTTGCTCAGGCCCCTTTCACATAGAGATTGGTATGTACAAGGACTGGGGTTGCCAGTGAGGGAGAGCATGCACAGCTCCAAATTGTTTATATCGGCTAGTTTCTGAGAGAACAAGGAATATTCTGTTTTACAAGAATATTCCTTGTAAAACAGGGAATACTTTACAAGGAATATTCCTTATTTTACAAGGGAAAATAAGGAATATTTGTGGCTGAATATGCAAAATGCGGTTAACATGCTGCAAAAGTGAAGTCCTGACATCAAATCTAGTGATGGATGGTGTTTTCTACACTATTTATGCACATAGGGAAAGAAACAAATCAAACTTTACTCGGTTTTATTTCCCCTGCTGTGCTCCCACAGATCTTCTTGTAACTAAGACACTTGTTTATATATTTCTACCTTGAGTCTCCAAAGTAAATCACAGACACCAACAAAACAACTCTATAAATAACTAAAACATACATATGTACTTAAAATGAAAACGAGCGTTAATAGCAGGTTTTGGTTACCAATCATAATAATAAAGGGATGTAGAAGCTTTGTGAAAGCAGATGAACCCAGCTCCAAAGAATTTTGACTTAAAGGTCTCATGACAACTTGCCATCTTGACCTAGAGGAATTCACATCAGAAACCTCAATGATCTCTCACGGTTTCAATGGAGGAAATGATGAGCAATATCATTGGATTTAACCAGATTACAAATGGAAAGTTTCATTATCTATATCTTTTATTGAGTTTAAGCTGCAGCTGAGCTCTAGAGTCAAGATCTTTCGCTGATGGGAACCTGGATTCCCCTTTTAATTAAATCAGAAATATAAATACCTTTGTGAACCTAGACGAATGAGTACACAAGGCTCAATCATTATGGTGAGGCAATGTGGTCCTTTCAGCATTTATTCTTATAAAGAAGGCCAGGCATCATACAGAGTTTATCTCAGACATTCAAATAGGATGTGGTCTCCAGAGAAATTTAAAGGAAGCTTTCCTATAAGCAACACTTATAGACAGATCCAGGATGCCGTTTATTCTCTACCAGACAGTCCAGACTGCGTTGCTCTGGGTTATAAAAAATACAGCAATCAGGCTGAAGGGGTCTTGTGACAAAGGTAGATAATAAATAAAATAGATTATAACCACATGCATCAGGTTTGAGACTCTAGCCCCTTTCAGATGAAAGCTTACATCCATGAAAGACACATGTCCTCCAGGCACCAATAATCTGATGCTCAAAATTGATCCATCCATGTGACCACAACCTCAGGCAGTAGTCACAGAGTCTTTATAAGCTTTAGGATTTAAAATTGTTTTCCACCCACCAAAAAGGATAGGCTTCTCTCAAAAGATAATGACTAAACAATATTTTTTTTATGTTATCTATCTTTTATTTTTTAAAAAAGCACCTCAAATTTCTTTTCATGCTGTTCTCAATATCTATGCAACATCTACTTAAGGTTGCAGCAGGTCTTTAGGCAAGGGGCCTGGTACACCCAGGGCAGGTCCAACTCTGTCACAGGACAACACAGAACCAGAAAGGACAAGCAACATTGCATGCACACACTCATACCTGCAAGTGTGTGCATGCGTGGACTCTGGGTGGGGCATTCCAAAATATTACAATGTAATATTACTTTCTGTCTGAAAAAGTATTCTATTTAACCTTCTATTTAAAATTTAACCTAAATCTGTCAAAGGTATGAAAAGATTTTAGCTTAGCTGTAAGTATGATCTAACGCTTTCCCAGTCTCTGCAGTCTTTCTATTGCACCTTGACTTCAATTTCTTCACTTCTCAACACTATATCTTCATGAATGTGTAGAGAAGAGGGCGAAGCATATAGAAGCAGCACTTTTCAACCTTACAGATTGTTCCCACTTTCAAAGAAGCAGTTGATCAGTCTGGGGTTCACTCGGAGTGTTACCGAGTTTACCTCGTGGAGCTAGATGCTCTTGGATCCTAAACCCCTTCTTTATTGGATTTTTTTTTCTATTCTTCATAAACCATATAGTCCATCTACGGCATCTGCAGCACAGTAAGTGCTGTGAAGAGGCTAACAAGGTAACGTGAGAAGTTTCAGTGAGTGAACACCCCCTGAAGCAGATGATTCAAAAGAGGTTAGAAAGGTGGTGAAAAGGTTAGCCCCTACAGAAGGAAAAAAAAAACACACACACAAAAAAACCCCTGGTTCTGCTGCTTTCTCCAAAGGCTCAGTGACATCTGGTTCTCTGTTAATGGAGCCCCAGAGGTCAGACTGAGGCAACAGTATGAATGTGAGCGTGGTCATTTGTGTTTTCTATAGTCTATTGCCTTTAGGGTGTGACTGAGTACATGTGACTACCTGTTCCCGAGTGTTCACACATGACCCTCTAGGGGCGATGAGTGTCCCGTCAGTGAAATCTCTTTGCTTGAGCAGAAACTCAGATGTCGTGCTCTTTTCAGCCTACCAATTAGCATTCTGTTCTCCTCCCTCCTGGCACTCTAGCCGGTGACCACTGGTGTGTGGCTGGTATTTCTGGCAGCCTGATGCCAACAGCCACACATCTTGCGGCGGAGTTACAGACCATTATTAAGAAAAATGTGACTAGCGGCTGTCATTATTCTTCTCCTCTTTCGCTCTCGTGCAAACACAGAGTCCTTTCATTTCACTCAACACTACACATTTCTGGAAATTCCGTAGCAACACACAAATGCAGATTTCTATTTAGGTCTTCTGGAGACAATCAACTAGTCGCAATATCAACAGATGCTGATTGAAATGTTTCCAAGGCAACAAAGACAAGGCACGGTGACATTTGAAGTTGATAATTGTATTTTTTCTTGATAGATTAACTGACTGGTTTATGAACAAACATAGCATATATTTTCATATATCTTTAATATATATTTTAATGGAAAACAAAAAGCAATTTGTGGAACTTTTGATAAGATTGGCTTAAAATAATAAGTTTTTATTGTTACTTTGTTTTCAATATGATGCCTTTACTAATAAATAGAAATCTTTTTGAATTATTATTAAAACGCATACTAATTAAAAATAGTATGCGTTTTCAAATCAAAATCTACAATTTAAAGTACCAATGCAATGATTCTTGATTTGTTTCTGATATAAAAAATAACTTGTGATGCTACTTTCCAGCTTTTAGCAAAGCAAAGTAGACTTCTCCACTGCAACAAAGGCAGTAAATTCATGAGGAAATTCCCAAAAAATCTTTGATTTTTCTTTGTCTGAGTTTTAAAAATGACGTGTTCATTGATACTGGAGCAGCCCGATGAATGAGATCAATGCAGAATAATGGGACGCGTATAATAATGACATGGCTTGATAAACAGACGTCATTTAAGACACAAAAAGCAAAATTTTGAACAATAACCTTCAATTAAACAAGTGTCTCCTAATAGTATCTTTTTTGATTTCATTCAAAGGGACAGAAGCAGAGTAAAAAAATAGAGCATCAGGTGTATTCACCTAAGAGGGGTTACTTCATGGTCCTCAGTCTATCAGTGCTCAATATTAGGTCTCCAGGTAATATATCAGCTGCATAAAGCCTATCAGGAAAGTGGAATCCAGTCATTACTTTCCTCTACAGTACTTCATTTTGGATTTGAACCTAATTTGTCTTTTAAATTCTAGTTGCTCCCTCTGTGCCTTAAACCAACGGAGTCAAGCTGATTGCTCTCTGCACAAGACAATGCAGACAGATTGGGTTATTTAACCCATCCATTCGTGATGAGTAGACTCTCTTTTCACCTTGCCAAAGATATTGAAAGGCTGCTTCCTTAAATGTTGAAACAAGCGGAGATTCCAATGAGACTTACTTCTTCTAATAATCCCAGCCTGAGGAAGGCAATACACCAAAGAACCAAACATCATAAATACTTTTTTCCTCTGTGCATCTCATTACACTTTTCCCATCTTGTTCCTCCTGACTTCATCCCCTTCTCCCTCTCTCAGGTTGTTACCCCAAACTGTGATTCTCCTACTGAAATAATCTCTTTTCATTTCTATTTCGGGGGGCGCTCCCTCCCTTTCACTGAAGCTGCACGGGAAGGTTACTTGTAGTGAGCTGAGATGGAACCGTCTCTTCAGATTAAGATGTATGCTACTATGGAGCGTGCAGTGAATAGGAAGACGTTGGCACGGGCAAGTTGCATCAAAGTGAGGAGATGCTGCTGCTGGATTAAAGGCAACGCTGGGAAATGTCAGCTGATTATCCATCTGAGCCCTAAACCCCTGGTTTTTCTGATTTTTGGGGCTTTGCCGAAGCTAAAGTGCTAAATGTCGTGTACTTGAACTGAAAAGAGGGGAACTATTGTGAGAGGAATCTCAGAGTGAGATCTGATTGAGAAAAAACTGTTAATCAAATAGAACTGTTGAAGATTAGAGACTAAGGTCAGTGAGAGGAGAAAGGTTTTCCTGACAATAAATTTCATCTCCCTTCTTTCTCTCAGTTCTGCAAAAACCTTTACACACCTTGAATTTCTCTCATTTCATCCAAAACATTCTTTATTTTCTTGGAATTGTATGTTATAGATCAAAAAAAAAATTGCTCATTATTGTGAACTGGAAAAAAATTACACATGGTTCTTGTTACTTCGCACATAAAATGTCAAAAGTTTGTAATTTTGTATCATATTTGATCCATGCAGCTGTCTTAAAACTGTAATTGTCTCTTGGCTCCTTGTCTGGTTTGAACTATAGTGATAATTGCTGGATTTTCAGGAGCTTGATTGAGCTGTTCTCTGCTTGATCTTCAATGTTTGGGACATTGTTTCATCATCGAACACCTTGTCAAGCTTCTCAAGAACTTCATCTCTGGCCTTTCTGCTATGTCTCTCAGTCTCCATGATGCTGTTTATTTAAAAATGTTAAGAAACCCCTGAAACCTTCTAAGAATAGCTGTGTTTATATTGACATTAAATTACATTTACTCTTAAGGTGAATTATCAAGTCATTTGGATTTCATTTATTGGGGAATAAAGGGGACTAAACAAACCTTGTCTATGCACTTTGGCACTTATGTTGGACTCCAAGCTTCAAAATACCCTCCTGTTTTCTGAATGTTTTTAACAAATATGCACAACTTTTTCTTTTGTGTCTTTAAGGAAACACCAAAATCTCTTAAGACAAGTGAAAACTACCCTATGGTTAATAAGTGATTCATGAAAGCCTGATACATACCCATCAGCCTCAGGCTTTCAATTCTGCTGATGGGCTCAGAGGCTGACTGACTGATAGATCTGGTGGCAGCTCATAAAAAAACCCTCCAAAACGATCCTATAAATTGTTTGCTAATGAATATGGACAATGCGCCACAGGAATGTATGACTGTTGGGCTCTCATTTGTCAGAGCAACGTGGTATTGCGGATGACATTAAATGTGTCCAGCTGTAGCTCACATTAATCTTACTCTGGAAGTCAGGACCTGTCACACCACATTAGAAAAAAAGAGCAGGTCTAGCTTCATTACACCTCCTCCTCACTCCAATGTCAAACAACATCAAGGAGTCGGAGGCAGGAGGCAGGTGAGTGTGATGTTTGCCAGTTTTGTCACAGACTTCATAAACTACAGAATCTCATCCCATGACGCCATGGGGTGCCTGAGCTTCGGCAAATGATTTTTCCCCCCTTTTTTTATTTTTTTGTACTTTGTGTGCTCATTTCTGTTTTCGTGCCTTGGATAATTAAGTGTGATGAATGTTGAGCTGCTGTGGCACATATAGCTGGGCAGGTTGAAGCTCCAACCGAGAGGGAGAGATTGTCATGGACACCAGTTGGCTACAGCCCAACGGCAGGTTTTACAACCACACTGTAAATTTCCCAGCTGTTTATCAGGTGTCATAAAGATTATACCTAAACACCAAATAGGTACTGATAAACTGGGATACATCATAAACAACTGATGTATCCCACTGTGTCAAAGCAACAAATTAGATTAGAAAGGAAAAACAATGATAGTAGTTGTAAAATGCCTCGCAAAAGTATTTACGTATTCCCTCTAAACTTTTTCACATTTTATCATTCATGTTTGGATACTTCAAGCTTTTTTCTTGTGTACAAGTGCATTGTGTTATTATCAGTAAAAATACACCTGTTATTTGAAGGTCTTAGAGGTTTGTTGATGAGCATTTGTAACAAACAGTATGTAAAAATCAAACCGGACAGGTTAGGGAGTTTAAAGCAGGGTTAGCTTGTGAAACAAAATTCTAAATTGCTAAGCAGACAGCAACAGGATGCACAACAGCAACACTAAAAATACCTGGCCATCTACCTAAACTGACTCGGTATGAAGGAAAGTATAAGAAAAAGACCCATGCCAACTCTACAGGAGCTACTTAAATCAGTGGTTTAGACAGTAGAATTTGTTGACAGCTACTAGACTTAGATGCTACAAATGTGACCATTATGGAAGAGTACCAGGTGTGGCATCTTCTCTAAAGAAAGCCAGGAAAAGTTGTTTGCCACAAGCAATGTAGGGGACAATTTAAAACACTATGCTTGACAGAAAAAACAAAAACAAAATTCAAAATTGATGTTGACAGAGGCCATCCATCCGATCTGATTGAGCTAGAGCAATTAGTCAAGTAACAAGCAAACATATCAATTCCTAGACGTGCAAAGTCAGAGACACACCTCGAGCTGCAATTTCAGCAAAATGTAACAACCATTCTCTTCCAGGTCACAACTGTATCTTACTGCTGGACATTCAGAGAAAATTTCAGTTACATAAGATGACGTTTGTGAGTCTACTGCGACAAAATCTGGGGAAAATAAATAAATAAATAAATAAAGTTGTATAAATGCTTTAAAAAGCATTAACTCAGATTGAGCTTTTAAACTTCAGTGCGTTGGAGCAAAAGGACATCATGTTGCAGCTTTATGCTGTATCACAGTGACATACACTGAGGAATAATTTGGAGACCCAGCTAAATAAATGGGTGGATATTGTTGAAGTTTACCAGCCAAATGGATAGTGTGCTACTGTCAGCTCAGTGGACTCACAAATTTGCCACTGTGGTTCAAAAGATGACAAAAAGTGGAGAGCTTGTACCTGGTCAAAATGGATTCTTTCCCAATCACTTCTGAGCTTCATTTGCAGAAAGTCAAAGTTCTCCGAAGCCCTACTCCTCCATCCCTTATTAGATTCGGATCATGACTGAATAAGATTACGGAAAAAGCAGATGAAAGGAATTTCTTCCCTCAAGTGCGCGACGTCAGCCTAGATGGATTTCTTTTCTCCACGTCCACTCTATCATCAAACCAACCACAAAACCTGCCGGCCGTATAGAA
>CAEFZY010012777.1:0-10708 GCA_903066815.1 Brachyrhaphis roseni
GGATGGATGGATGGATGGATGGATGGATGGATGGATGGATGGATGGATGGATGGATGGATGGATGGATGGATGGATGAGAACCATCAGGGCATTTCAGTATTTTAACAGACTTTGTGTTAATTTGAACAGTAGTTAAGACTAATTTAAACTCACTACTATGATGTTAAAAGAGAACAGTGCCGTCTTACCATAGAATGTTTATTTATAAAAGCATTGAAAAGCTGATGTACACCCCCCCAACACACACACACACGCACACGAACGCACACAAAAAGAAGAGAACTACATTAAACAAGAACATGAAAACATTTTGAGCAATTTCCATCACATCTTTCCCAGCACAAATGATGCAACACAGCTACTTTTTTTCTTCGATTTTCTAAATTTTTTATTTCCGTACAATTTTAAATGAGCTACTGAGTCAGAATCCAGATTTGCGAAATACTCACCGTTGCATTTCAGCTTCTCTAGAAACCGGGTTGTGGACATTAGTTTGTTTGGCATAGATGAGGGTTTTATTTGTGAAGGATCACCTGATTTTACTATAAACAACATGTAATCATCAGGTGTGATACAGTTTATACCCACCTGTACAAAAAAGGATAATAATTGTGTTTATCTCCACCTTTGCAACTGGCTTGATTATGAGCCAAATAGATTGGGACAGATGCAGTTCAGTTTTCCTCAATTGTTGATAGAAAACATGTTCTCTGGGAGCGAAGGAAAGAACCTGCGACTCGTTTTCCTCTGCTTCATCACTTCATGCTGTTACTGTCGGCTGGGCACCTCACAATGAATTCCTTGCCTCAATGGGTGCCTCGGTTCTCTGAGTGTATCGGAAATGTTTAAAAATTGACAAGCTGACCACTTCTAAAAGAAATCCATCTTTTCCTGAAAATGAATTTTTACAACCACAGGCTTCGAAGATGATGAAAAACATGCAGGGTAAAATAGGAAGAGGTTGTGGCACTAGCAGCCTCTTAAAAAATAAAACAACACACACACACACACACACACACCCACACACCCCCCCTCAGGTCCTTATCATCATGCTTGGGATTAGATCTGTATGCTTTAATATGCTTAAAGCTTAGAAATACAAATTTCCTTCATGTCGAGGTTTATCCCTCCATCTGTAAAAAAAAACAACAAAAAAAAACATTTCTCTAAGGGCTGCTATATTCTTATATCAATGAGTACAGTCTTGCCTTTGTGTGCTGGAATGTGTTTAGCTGTGGGGTCATTCATCACCCATCTGTGTGGAAGTGGGAATTACTGATCAGAGGTGGTGCATGGCTGAAACTCCTATGAAGGCCTCCAGACTAGCAGAGGACGAGTCTCTTGTTTACTCACCCTTTTCCTGCATGAATGAACAAGCACAAAAAATATTATAGTCATGATTTGTTAGCTGCAATGCAGATTCATCAGTCATGGAAACCTGTCACACAATCTCCAGTGATCACCAGCAATCATTCGTTTGAGAGTAATGGATTGTGCACAGCTAGGTGAGTTTGTCGGAGTTGGATCTTTTCTCAATTAGTCCACAATCGACCTGCTGGAGTCTAATGGCCTATTTACGGTCAACTCCGGCACCGACTTCTGATGAATTCCCACTCTGGAGACAAAGTTAGCGGCTGGATGGTGAGGACCAATTCAAAGACCAGGCTGGCTCAGGAAAAAAATGGGAGAGGAGACGGTGCTGTCTGGGGCTTTGGGGTGATTCTTCAACAGATGCTTGTCAATATGACCCGGCGCCTTGCAACTGGGCATCAGACCTCAAGATGATGTACTGAGTGGACACAGGAGAAGGTCACAGAATGAGACATGAATATCCGGGCAGAGGTTTAGCAGATGACGTGTTACTTTAATCAGTCTGCATCAAATGTATCAATATATCAAAAGTCAGTTATGAACCAATTCCTTCCAAATCAGTAACCTAGAAAAAAAAATCAGAAAAAAGATTAATTTCACTGGTTATTTACACATAGCCAGCAAATATATTTAATACCAGACTATTTTATTTATTTTTACTAAAATACAAAAGCAAATTTAACCAACAGAGCCAACACAAAATCTACAGTCTGTTTAATTTAGAGAGAAGAAGTGATATTTTTCTGAATAAGAAATAAATATTTAAAATATCTAATTATAGAGATTGAGGGAAGGAAGGTAGAATAACAAAGTTATAAAAATAAAGACAAAGAATGGGAAGAAGGAAGACAGGAACAAAAACAGATTAGGAATAAAAAAGAAAAAGCAGAAAGTTAGACAAAGAAAAGAAAGAAGTACTGAAGGAAGGAAGGCAGAAAGGACAGGAGGAAAACAGGGAGGTAGAACAGCAGTAACAACAGCAAGTCAGGCTGTTCTTACTGGTGAACAGCCTTCCTGGAGGAAAGAGGGAGGAACACAGGGAAAGAACTGAGTAAGGAATTAAGGAACAAATTGAGGGATATAGAACAAAATGAAGGACAGAAGGTCTGAAGTAAGATACAAGACAGAATGAACACAAAGAAGAAGAAGAGAAACACAGAAAGAAAAAAATAGAAAAAAATATGACTTAAAGACAAAAGGAATAAAAAAATAAAAAAAAATTTGTGGAGACCTGGATATTTTTCCATACTTCTATTCTTTTTCTGTACTTATCCAAACCAGTAAAATGCTGAAATCAAATTCTATACAATTCTAGATATTCTGGACTTCATAGAAACCCTGAATCCAGGAGGCTTATCATTATATTTCAGAGAGTCTTGGTGGAAGCAGTCACATGTGCGTGAAAGTTCAGATTTGAACTGCTTGTGGTCACTACAGGGGTTAGCGGTAAATAAATGGTGGATTAACTGCTGGACAGGATGCATACAGGACAAACTGGCACATTAATAATCCTGGTCTGGATGTAAAAAAAAAAAAAAAAAAAAAAAAAGGAAAATCTCTCAATTGGGTTGCATCCGGAGGAAATAAGCAATAAAAATAGATTAAAGCAATGCTATTCAGCTATGCACAACCTTTTTTGGCAGAATCATCAGTTTATATTCATCCATATCCTCTTATTTTTATCTTTCAGTCTTGCTCCAACAGACACACATCCGATGCTTTCCGTTCTTCCATTGCAATATAAATACGGCATTTATTTAGCAGCTGTGCATATTTACAGATTCCAGAAGCAGAATAATTTAGTGGCATGTAAAGGAAGAATAAGGCAGGATGGTGTAGGATGTGCAGCATGTGCGGACCACCAGGAGCTGGCGGAAATAAGAAATTGCCCTCATCTTGGCTTCTCGTTTTCTTTAAATTGCTACAAGTAAAAGCAGATGCGACCCTGAATTCAACTGGTCGTGTCCCCCAGTGTTTCCATTTTCGTTTAGGTTTCCTTGTTATCATTGTGGATCCAGCAGCCACCCCCCATCGTCCCCCTCCTTTGCTTTGGTCTGTCTTCTGAATGGTAGAGCAAGAGTTTGGCAGAATTCAGACTGCTACATCTTTTTTCCCCTCTTCATATCTTCCAGTGTCGTCAGGCCCAAAGCAAAGCAAGATAGGAACAGCCTGTTATCACTAAATAATTTAGGAGATAATTTGATTTTAACATATTTTCACTCAATATCTATCAAATACTCCAGTGTTTAACCACAAAAACTGGAAGAAAACTTAGAACTAAATACAAGTCACAGGTGTGACAGCCTAATATTCTGATGCATTCATCTTGGATGCCGACTAGAGTCATTTAAATTTATTCTTTATGATGTCTGACAGGAAAACCCTCTTACAACTTCACCCAAACCTGAACTCTTCAACAGTACCTGACAGTAAGGGTACTTCTCTGTTTAGGCACTCTTAAAAAGAGAAACTAATCATTTGAAGCTGCAGTAACTACACATTTTTAACATCTCAATAAATTAGAACATTGAGATTTTAATTCATTCATTCAGTTCTAATAATTAATGTAATATAAAGATCAAGCCATGCACTGGTGCTGTAATCCAAAATGAGGAAAAGGGCATGCAAGATGAGAAGGCAGGGTTTCCCCCAGTATATTATAGGCCTGGCAGCCCGCCATGCTTTACAAGCATGACCGCCAGGCTAAGCCTTTCTTGTTTATGCTTTTAGGAAAATAATAATGAATTTAAAAAAAACGCTTACAGTATTTCTTTTTTTTTTTTAAGCCGGATTGTAAGTATCTCTGTTGCTCTGAGCGTTTCACTGGCGGAGCAGATTTATTCCTAAAATACATGTTTATAGAAGATAGGTTTATAGTTTATGCATTTAAAGCCAGACCAATCACACCGCTGGCGCCTCCTCGCATTGCCTCTCGCGCTGCTGCAGCTTAAGTTTAAGTTTACCTCAGCGCAGATCCCGCGTGCCTCCTTTCACTTAAACTGGACCCAAGCTGACCTGTATGGATATTTACATCAACCCCCTGTGAGGAATTAACGTTTCTTTCCAGTTTTTGATCAAGGAAGGAGTTTAAACCCCACCGTGTTAACTCTGGTTGCGCAGCTCTACGTGAACCACAGGAATAACTTGTAGTCGAGCTTTCAGAGATGATTTATATTTGTGGACAAAGAACTTTGTGCGGTTTTTCCATCTCAACACGCTGCCCAGCCCCCGGCTCTGTCTGCGCTGATAAAGTTTATGTATGTGTTCCTGGTTGGTCGGAGTGTTAGTGGTTAAAGAGCCAGCGCTAACCTCATCATGCAGGTTCAGCCTGGTGAAGAGCTTTCACGCTCGCCTCGTAGTCACGCATCACGCTGGTTTTATATTATTTTATTATTATTTTTAGTATTATTTTTCCGGTTACGAAGCATCCAACCATATCAAATGCTTTGTCCACTTAGTCAGACAGAGTTAATGCGTGCGGCTGACCGGAGATCTGATAAACTCATCCTATAAAATAGACCAACCAAAATAGTTTCTGTGTCCCCTTGTTAAAAACTCAACAGACACGAAATGGAAGAGCTACTAAAGCCACATTAGCAGCATTAAATTAAATCTCCCATTTGTTGCACATCTGCCGTGCAGCGAATTTAACTCATGCAGGGTCGGTCCAAGGCTGCATGAGGCCTGGAGCAGAATTTGACTTAGGGGCCCCTCTTACTGCTAAAAATATCAGCATCCGATCCAACAGATGACCAACTATAGTTCACATTGCTGAATAAATTAATGGTAAAGAAATGTTACCATGGGAAAACATGGCATCAAAATGTACTGTTAGAAAAAGGAAAGCAAGTGTCAGTGTGATGCTTTAGATAATGTTCTTCTAAAAACTCTTGAGTCCTGCCATCTACGTAGATCTTACTTTGATATGTCATCTACCTAAGCTCCGCTGCAAGTACATCTTTTCATGAAAACAGCATTCCCGGAGAGTGATGGAGGAAAACCAGAATGACCTTAGCAGCAGAAGGAGCTTGAGTTGTTGACTTGTTCTCGACATTCTCTGGGTTCCAGTGTAATTGTGCATCTGTGAGGTGTGCTGAACAAGTAGGTCAAAATCAATCAACCATCTTTCAGGAATGGAAGGATGTGCTGCTACCATACAGGAGTCAGGTACCACCGCAAACCCTGAAGGGCCCAGTAGCAGAGATGGGTCAGGGATGCTTTCACAGCAAAAGGGGGAACAAACAGACTATTAGTCATTTGGACATAATGTTATGCTTTATTAATTCCCTTCACCTCTTTAAGGTGATAACTAACTTTGTAACTTCAAACTTAAACTGTGGTGCCAAAAAACAAAAATAGAAAAAATTCAACTCTCCAAGAATAGTTCAGTATTCTGCCTCTCTCTCCAAGTGTTCTGAAAAATAAGTTTCCTTCCTGCTGTGAATCAGCTACATCCAGTCGGGAAGGCATCGAATGTGAGCAAAATAAAACATGAGGATGGGTCCAACTGCTCTATCATAAGACACTGAACCTCCACCCCGAAACAAGACCTGGGAACAACACTGCAGGTTAATGTTCCTGACAGAAAACAACCCTGGGACCAATACACACACTCAGCCATTCATCCATCTTTTTGTGCAGCGTTATATACAGGGACACAGGGAACTGCAGCTTGTTGCAGAAAACACACATTTTACCACCATTTCACAAGATTGAGAAGTACACCAAAGCAAAACTTCACACAGACTCTCACACCTGCAGGCAGTTTGGACTGTCCTTTTGTACAGGATCTCCATTGTGGGTCTTTATTCCATTTACAGCTCCAAATGTTTTGGCTATTGAATAGGAAAAAAATCAAAAGGTTACACTTGAGGCTTGTGTAAAGAGGTTACTCTAACACCTTAACAAAATACCTTGAAAAAAGTACTTGGACCCTTGGAAGTTTCTTCTGGTTTTGTTTTTGGTGACATTTAAATTTTTCAGATCATCAAACAAATTTTCATTAAGGAACAAGAAGCTGTCTAAACTAACCCGGCTCTATTTCAGTCATATTCAAAACATTGGAGAAGTTAATGTATTTTAGTAACTCAATTCACTAAGTGAAACACATTCTATATTCTTACACACAGATTGGTGTTTAAGCCTTTACTTCTCAATTATGATAATTTCTGCTTACAATTAATGAAAACACATTTAAAAGTAGAATATTACACAAGAAAAATCAAATACTTTTTAAATAAAAAACTAGTTTCATATGAAGTAGGTTTAATATCAGGTTGAAGGTACTTTTAATCTGACAAAAACCTCATCATAACATAATTTATGGGATATGAAAAAAGGGACACGACTGTATATTAAAATGGGGACAATTTTGTATCAACATTAGGCAAGATTGGTCTGGACAGCTTGTGTCTGTTAAATCAAATCAACATCTGAAAGCTGCGTCTTGCATTAAACAAGTAATACAAAGTGCAAACCTAAAATAAACTTTCTGAATTAAAAACTGTTAATGATCTGAATGATTTTTAATGATCTGAAACATTTAAATAAGGAAAAAGAGCGTTTAAGAAAATATACTTTTACAGAGAAGTTCAACGTTCTTACTCGTGAAACATTTTACAGTTCATAGATATTACAAAATGCTAATCTTAAAGCAGGCTGTCTAAACTATATCTAAATGTTTAATTTCATTTGGTTTTACATGTTTTAAGATGGTAATAGCTGAGTGAACATTTTTAGATTAAGGGAGACATACTCATGTCAATCTGATCTTCTCAATACATGCATAAGAATTAAGTCTAAATATATAGGATAAGGATAGCAGACTGTCTTTCTGAAGTGAAACGCCTCACTGCCAGATTGTGTAAGACCGTGTGAAGCTAAAAAAGTGATGGTGGAAAAGAACCAAGAACAACTGCAAAGTGCCTGAAGCAAGATGTGAAATAAATGATAATACTGCTGACTCCACTGTCAATAGAACAATGTTACGTGGAAAAGAATCTTGTTATATACTACATAATTTGCAGGCATATTACTTTTACTTTTAAAATGTTTAGTAATATTTTATAAGCGCTGTTTAAAATATATTTTCTGGTTTGAAATATTATAGTTTGGTGGTTTTTTTGGTTTATTTAGGGCTTTACAAAATGAATATAATCACATTTGTTGCTGTATAAAATCTATTGAAATTGATAATTATGCAGACCAAAAAAGATGCACGAGAAGTTAAATATGAAATTTCTGTTTTGAAATAATGACTCCATGTTTTGCTTGCTCATGCTTACGTGTCTTAAGTTTCTTTATTATCTATTTTTGGTTAAATTATTATAAAAAGGAATCTCAAACTGTTCAGAGTCAATCAGAGCAAAAAAAGAGGGTCTTAGCACTGTCAATCACACTCAGTGTATGCGCTGCTCACTCCTTCCCTATTGATCTCAGCTATAGTTGGTTCACCACAACAGAGCTCGTCATGAACGCTCAGGTTACCAATAACGGCAGATAAACAGTTTTCCTACAATAGCAAGTTGTTTCTCCACCATTGGCACATTGATTGTTTTTTCTCACAATCTTTTCATGCTCTTAATTTGATTTTTTTATTACAGCAACGCAGCAAAGAAACTAAATCACAAACAGCATTATGAAAAACAAAGAGAGTCAAATACTTTTGTTCCATTTTCTCTCAGCTGCTGGTGTCAGTGCTGTATACTCAGCTCACTAAGTACATAGTGAGTATTTCATCCTGCTGCTCTGTTTGGATAAAGAACATAACGGTGGTCCACAGCCAATTCACTCCTCAGATTAGTTTTTGCTGTTATTTGATCTCTTGACAGAGATGCACAAGGGAGGAAATGTAACAAAGGTCCAAGGCCAGATTCAAGGACGTGGAGCTTACAAGGGTCTATATCTCTACACAGGACAAAAACCCTTCCCCTCCCACCATCTTCACCCCTCTCACCCTCACTCCCACACACACTCACACTTCCAGAGAAAAATTGCCTCATAAAGCTGCCACAACAAGACTACAGCGCCGAGAGCGCAACAAGAATTTGCTTAAGTGCTGGGGAACAGGAAGGTGTATCTGGAGTGAATGGTAGCGTGCGGTACATATGTTGCTAATTATACTCCCTTCCTCCTTTTCCCCATCCTCACACCATTCAGTCATTAAAAAAAAAAAAAAACAGAAGAAGACGTTTCAGGAGAGAGGCATCATGCACATCTGGTTAGCTCCTGGGAGGAAAATGCTCCTCTTTAACCCCTCTCTTGGATTAAATCACAAGGCGGCTGCATGAGGTTTAAATGAACCAACTAATCCCTGTGCTATTAAGAACTCTATTAAGAATAGAGGAGCAATAATTAAAGCTCCATGCAAAAACTCAGAGATGAAGCCAGATATTTATATACTCTATATAAAAGAGCGGGGAACTTCATTGATCTCACTGTCTCACCCACAACTTCCCATGTGTTAGGTCTGTTAGGATTACCAGAACTATTTATATTTGCTAAATGCCAGAAAAATGAAATTGTGTGGTCAGATATGAAAAGGTGGATTAAAAACCTGACCCAGTGGTTCTCTCAGGAGGAAAGGACCAGTAGCCAAACAAGCTATTGCCAAAGACTTTTGAAAAAATACCCAAAATATATAACCCAAGTCATATAGCTTTAACATATTTCTACTAAATACAGAGGACATGCATGTAAACATCTGAATATGAAGAAAGTAATAATAGCTAAAAATAATTATGAGTAATCTGGCGCTCTGTGTAAAGACGCCACAGAGCAGGTGGAATGCTTTTTTATTATTTATTTATTTAATTATTTTTATTCCAGGGTATGGAGCTTAGAAGTAGATTTTAGGACAAGCTTTTCCCCCTGGAGGAAGTTTTTTTTCCCCCTTTCTGTTTGCAGTGATACCTCTCAATGATATTCATTTGCCTGAGGGGCTGTTTCCTGTTTACTTACATTCTCCCCATCTTTTCTTCTCTCCGACATGACTCCCTGTATTATTCTGCGTTACTCTCAGTCTGCTGCTCTCTCTGGCTGTGTCCCACCACTGTCACAACCGCTCTGGGTAGCCGAGCAGAGAGGAATCTGCTCATTCACACAGACTTTTATTTCCTTTTAGAAGAAATATTAAACTGGGTCAGGTAACGTAGGATCTTACCAGAATTCCGTCTCTCTTCCACATCTCTTTGTCTCTTCGGCTGTCGTCCCCTGCGTGTAAAGCAGTCAGACACAACAATGTTCATGCAGAGACCTGAGGACGGTTACCAACTCCATTAGAACCTCTTACATAATTTGGTTATGTCATCATTTAATTATATTTACATGCTACATTGGAAATGGATGGCGGAGAAATTGGCAGACACCCCGCCTCTGTCGATCTTGATAAATAAAGTCGGGAAGCTGCCACCACAAGTAGCACTTGGCGGCGGCTGGTCTTGAATGAATCATACATGTGGAAATTCAGCAAAAATGAGGGGTGGCAGTTGCACGCCTGTCGCCATCTGCTGCACATTTATTATACCTCTAATAGCGTCTCAGGGCATGTCCTTGGAGGCGTGTTTAATTCCAGTGAATTATTAATGCCTTTGCTAATAAATATTTTCACCATATTTTTAAAAAGGTGTACAAGCTTGAGCGAAAGAAGACGCCGTTGAAGAGTGAAAGTGTGAATGAGGTTTATCAGCCAGAAATTCACATGAGTTAAGTGGATCATGTTTAATGGAGCTTTAAGGCTCTGACACTGTAATTTGCTGAGCTGCAAGGCATACTTAGCTTCTTTACATGGAGATGAGTTTATATAATGAGAACTATTTAGTCCATGAAAATTGCATGATGCCCTCCGGGGTTTCCAATGAGCTTTGAAAAAGCAACCCAAAAGTTTTTTAATCAATCATCCACGTGTGATTTGAGGTTTAAAATGTTAAATGTTGAAACAGTAGATTTTAATTTCACACTCATCTTGCTGGTCCGTATCCATAATTTAGATTATTAAAATGTTAAGTCACATATTATAGAGTCACTACACATAGAGTGAAGCTTACACTTCTCTAGCAGTTTGGAGTCTGTGCTTCTCTACTGCAGAACAAACTTTTATCTAAACTCTAGAAGCAAAAGTCCAATCATTTCACTTTTTAACACAGTTCAGATGATTTAGACATGAGGAATACAATTGTAGCCTATGTCCTGAATGTGTTTGCATGGTGTCCTTGAAGTAAAGTCACCAACCACAGTCCAAGCCCTGTGAAACTTAACCTTCACCCGCCAGAAGCCGCCAGAAGCTTATGCACAATTGTTTTACATTCCGAAATGCCAATGGTCACAAAAATAGTATAC
>CAEFZY010012795.1:0-15159 GCA_903066815.1 Brachyrhaphis roseni
CAGAAACACTGACCCCTACAGGCAGAGACAGGAACTACAGAAACACTGACCCCTACAGGCAGAGACAGGAACTACAGGAACACTGACCCCTACAGGCAGAGAGAGGAACTACAGAAACACTGACCCCTACAGGCAGAGACAGGAACTACAGAAACACTGACCCCTACAGGCAGAGACAGGAACTACAGAAACACTGACCCCTACAGGCAGAGACAGGAACTACAGAAACACTGACCCCTACAGGCAGAGACAGGAACTACAGAAACACTGACCCCTACAGGCAGAGACAGGAACTACAGAAACACTGACCCCTACAGTAGAGATCTAACTGAACTCCCTCTACAGAAGTGAATCAGCATCTTTGTAAATGAAATAATTTACTTTATGTGACTCTGTGGATCAGGTGACCCGGTGATGGCAGTATGATGCTGTGGTGCTCTTCAGATTGAGCCATTCAGAACCTCGACATGCAGACCTGCAGAACACGTTACACAGAAAAACAGACCAAAACGCTGCAAATGGCTGAAATAAATAAACATTGACTGACGATAAATTTACTGCATTCTGCATCATTTCACTGAGAAAAGAAAAAGTCCTCCAGGTCGTTCAGGGTGTGAACCCACCAACTGATTTAAAGCTCAGATTTCAAGAACGTTCTGATATTTTCTGGGAAAATCTTGCAGTTTGGCTGCTGCTAATCTTTGATTCCTAATTTCTTTTTTTCCTCTTCTATTCTAATAAAAAAGCCATCAGTTACTCGCTGCCTGTTTGTCCACAGTCTGCATAAAGTCACGCAGTTCCTCCTCTGACAGCAGCAGTAAGAGCATCATTTTTTAAAATTTTGCTGCTTTTGAAGAGATTTACACGGAATTTAAACAATAATGTCATAAAACAGCTCAAATTTTCTCAACAAAAGATCTTCTCTAAAATACTAAATAAACGTTTAAAAGCGAAGTTCGGAAGGTTTCATTTAAATGTTGGGTTTAAAACTGAACCTTCAGATTTTGCAGGTTTAATCCGAATCCATCTGATTTCTGCTGGATGATCTTCAGCTGCTGCTCAAACTGAAGGCGAAGTTTTTCCTGAAACGAGTTAAACTGAAGACAAACGTCGCTTCGCTTCTCCTCCACAGATTAACCGAACAGAACTTTACCGCCGTCAGATTCAGACCTGAACGCGCCGCGTCTCCTCCGCGCTGTGCGTAAAGCGCACCGGACTCTCCAGGCACGACAGGGACAGAAAAAACCTCAGTGCCGAACCAGAACCAGGTCCAGGTTCTGGTTCTGGTCCTAAAGCTGCAGGATCAGAGGATGTTAGGTGAGAGGGTGAATTTCCTCCTGTGATGTGAGTTCAGTGTCAGCAAAGCTGCATTGATTTCCTCCCACGCGCAGCAACAGGTGTCACCGCCCGCAGTCACGCACGTGCCGGTTTGTCCAATCAGCGCGCAGAAAGAACCGAACCGAGTCAGACTCACCTGGAGACAGGTGGCCTCCCAAACCCAACATGTGAAGTTCAGTCAAAACTGACAGGATGATTCCGGTCATTCATTCATAACCGCCAGTTCAACTAAATACTGAGTTAAATATTGAGCTTCAAACTAAATATTTAGTTAGCAAGCTACTTAAATAGCTGATAGTTGGTGCTGAGCGGCTCTCCGCCAATTGAAATGTCCACTCAGGCCACCGTAGTTCACCTGCTGACCCTCTGCAGCCACATTAAAGTTTATTTATCAGGCAGAAAACCTGAAAATAACCTTAAAGTTACCAAATGGATCGGAATCCTCCAAACACAAACATTAAAAACAGCATAAATATTTTAATTTATGATAACTTATTGGAGGAGGACCGAAAGAAAATGTCTGTTATACAATTTATCTACATAAATCAAAAGGAATTTATTGTAAAACAACAGAAGAAATTAACCTCAAGGTGCAAATGTGGTCAAAAAGGATCCACAAAGAATGCTAAGCTAGGTGACGCTAGCTAGCGTCAGCAATGTTGTACCAACATACAGAGATTTAGCCAATATTAGCTATAAATATTAGCTATAATATTATACTGAATGTTTTATAGAACTAGTTTCTGTTTTTGGTTTGATTCTTAGCTAACGCTACTATAGTTAGCATTCTGAGGAAAACTGCTCCCAATTAAAACAGGTTTGTACTTTTATAAATCCCATGCAGTTTTAAACTTTTTGTATTTTATTTATGTTATGTTGATTTTATTGCACACAATAGAATCAACATGTTGAACTTCTCTGTATTTTTGGTATTTTTTCTGTTTTACACATTTAGCTGTGAAGCCTTAAAATCATTGTTGTTGGTTTACAAACAGCATAAATTCATGATCTGTTTATGAAAAGCGAAGACTTTAGTCTAAACAATGTTTCATGAGCAATGAAGCATAATTTAACATTCTGTATGAAATGATGGAATCACCCAGGATCAGGGGCGCTGCCATGAATCTTGGGCCCCATGACACAAAATTAGATTGGCCCCCGTGCAGCTGCTGTTACAATTTCTTGAGTTTATCTGACATCACAATTTTAAAGACTTGCTTTCTTTAGTCCAATACTGATACTAGGACAATAGTTCCTGCTCATGAATTTTACATCCAACAGTCCACATACAGTTTGCAAATACATTGCAGTTTTAGATACTGAAATCTCTCTCCTCACCAGCAACAGTCACAGGCAACATGCAAAATATACATAAAGCAAACCAGACTTCTCAGAAAATACTATGTAGTTCATTTTGTTCAAGTTGCAGTTTATAACTTTAATAAAAAATATGTTTTCTCCATATTTGTTAAAGCTGTCACCATCTCAGATAATCTGTGAAAACAATCAATCTCCACCTCCCTGAGCTGCTAATGTTAGCTAAAGTAAAGCAACGTTCTGACCAAAAACAACCAATCAGAACCAGGAGGAGGGTCTTAGCGCTGTCGATCAACCTCATTCACTCACTGCTAAATGTGCTAATGGTGGACAAATAATTTATCATTACAGGAAAAATGTTTATCTGGTGTCATTGGTAGCTATGCTAACTAGACTGAGCACTCACAACAGGCTATGCTAGCTGCAGCACAGGGATGAGCAGCACCACAGGAGATTGTGATTGACAGCACTAAAACTCTCCTGTCACTGGTTGGTTGTTTCTAGATAACACTGGGAGAAAGCAGAGGAAATAGATTTTTCACAGATTATCTCTCATATCATACTGTCACAACATAATGAGAGTTTTAACAAATATGTAAAAAAATCTTTTATAAAAGTTACTGCAGCTTTAATTTCCCTCAGGAGAGGAAAGACGGGTCAGGAGGGACTAGAGCTGCTGCTGACTGACTCACCTGTTGTTAAGTAAAAGGTACAGAGACACGTTAAATATATGAATATGTTGGTAATTTCTTTCCTTAATTCATTAAATGTTAGTGACATGGAGGCAAACAGTCTGTAGCTAAGCTAACGATGCTAAATGGTTGATAATCTCACACAGTCTTCCCACCCCTGGGAGAAAAACTGGGTTACAAATTCACACTTTTACCTTTTTCTTTATTTCTCTATTTTCTTGAAAACCTGATTTTATCTTTTTTTAGCAGCACAGTAGTAATATAGATGTGTCCTTTTAGGTCTGGGAGAAGTAACATTTAATTTTTACTACTAAAAGCAATTTTAGAAAACACTATATGATTCATTTAGTTATTGACAGGGCCCCATTTTATTTTTATTTTAAAAAGATTGTGGAGGCCCCCTGTCGGTCAGGGGCCCTTGGAGTTGTCATAACTTTCCCCCCTGGATGTTTAGTTAAAGTTTAATGTTTGTTTATCTTGTGCAAAGTAGAAACAAGTTTAATTCTACGATGAAAAACTTTTCTGTCTGCAAGAATGCTTCTTAAAAAAGGATGAAATGTAAAATAACCTTCGAAAATAGGACCAATAACAGGATAAAAGTAATAACTATATATAATTTCATATAATAAATAGTGGAAATAAAAGTGCAGGCAATGTGAATAGAAGCAGTGAAAATGTCCCACTTTATTTCAGTGATTTTATCTGAATGTGGTTAATCACAGTTATTGTGTCATGTAGTTTTTGTTGCTGGTTCTGGTCCTGATTGGTCCGATGGCCTGTCAGCTGTAAAGGTTCTGGTTCTGGCAGCAGTTCAGGCCTAATGAGGCGGCCGGCTACAGGTGGGCTACCTGGTGGTCTAAGTCAGGTCGAGCGGGGCAGATGTTAAACCCGCCGCCTCCCTTCCTGCCCTTCCTCCCCGCTGGGATCCTAATGACGGTGGGCCGGGCCGAGGGGATTTGTTGGACGACAGCGGCGGCTCCCTGGCTGCCAGCAGCGTCTCGCCGCTGGACGTCCGCGGCGTCGGCCACTCCCAGCTCGCCTAGAGAAAACAGGCCTCATCTGCTGCTGAACGGAAAACCAGAGACACACATGAGAAACACAGAGAATAACAAACATGTTTTTATAGAGCAGGTGATTAGCTTAGCTTAGCATAAAACTGCTCAATTATATTTGTATAAAAATTGAACACCAGTGATTAAAAAGGTTAGCATGAGCTAATATTCAGAGTTTGACTGTTTAATGCTGAGTAAAGACAAAAATAAAAAGCTAAATTATGATAAAGTTGGCAAGCTAAGCTAACCTAAGCTAAGCTAACCTAAGCTAAGCTAAGGAAACTAGAGGTAAAATAAACTCATACAATTTATATTAAAGCAGATAATGTAAATCAGATGTGGAGATAAAATATAATATGAATTTAAAAAATGAAGCTTTTTCAGTATCTGCTTGTTTTCTGATGTAAAAAGGAGAAAAAACGATTTAAAGGAAACAAAACAGATTCACTAGATCAGGATCAGGAGGCTTTAAAATGGAGCAAAAGGTGCTAACATCTGCGGCGCAGTTGTAGAGCAACACACACTTGTCAGGTGTGTGTGTGTGTGTGGGTGTGTGTGTGTGTGTGTGTGTGGGTGTGTGTGTGTGTGTGTGGGGGTGTGTGTGTGTGTGTGTGTGGGTGTGTGTGTGTGTGTGTGTGTGTGGGGGGGTGTGTGTGTGGGTGTGTGTGTGTGTGGGTGTGTGTGTGTGTGTGTGTGGGGGTGTGTGTGTGTGTGGACCTGCCTGGTTAATCCTGAGCATGTTTGTCTCCTGTAGAGATAATCTATAGACGACGCCTGACTTCTGCACAGGAGGCTGCTGCACACATTAACTACCCCCCTCAAATCATGAACTGCCCCTAACACACACTCCCTGCATCATGCATGCATGATTTCACACACACACCATTAGTCTGTGTGTGTGTGTGTGTGGGTGTGTGTGTGTGTGTGTGTGTGTGTGTGAGCTGCCGGCCTCGTGCTGCTGAGCCTTTTCTACCTCCATAATGGCGGCCTGCGGCGAGCTCCGGGCCAATTAAAGCCCCGGGAGGAGCGGCGGCGGCCGCTGAGGCCGGCCAGCCCGGTTCTGATCCGAGGCTGAGGCGGGTCGGGTCGGGTCGGGTCGAGCAGCTGCTGCGCCAACAATCTGCTGCGTCTGTTCATGCAGGACGACCTGCAGGGTCAATCAGAGAAAACGATAAGCAACCAATCACTGATCAGCTCCTCAGAGTCCTAACAGCATCATCATCATCATCATCATCATCATCTTCATCTTCATCACCATCATCATCACCACCATCATCTTCATCACCATAATCATCATCATCACCATAATCATCATCATCACCATAATCATCATCATCACCATAATCATCATCATCATCATCATCATCAAAATATTCTAGTCCAGGTTTGACTCTGAGATTTTAGTTTTTTTATACTAGATTATTAGTTGGAATGGCCCTTTAGCTGGAAGCCATCTTTAGCTTTGTAGCATTCAATCAAATCAATTCTTCAGCTTCAACGTGACTGAATATCCTGTTTCTATAATGGTTGTTAATAATAAAAATCACCAGAAAGCTCATCTTCCATTTCAACAGCCGCCATGTTTCTCACCGAATCAAGCTAAGCTAGGTTAGCTCATCAGATCCGTGTTAGCTCCGCCCCTCCGCTTTGATTGGTGAGTTTAACTGATTAATTATTTCATGTTGATGTTGCAGGAACAGAAATATGAAACAATTAAATCCACATTTAATTCATTATCTGCATGGGTTGTTATAATTTTATATTTTAATGATATTTAATACATTGAATGAATTATTGAAACATTTAATTAAACGGTTTTTTTAAGTCCTGGTATATTTAATGATTTAATGATATATAAATAATAAAAATGTTTTCCCATTTGATCAGGAACGATCTGCTGTTTCATAAACGATTAGAGTCAGAATTAATCTAAAAACTATTTTATTCTGTATAAAACTGAAACGGTTAAGCTAACAGTGTTTCTCTTCCGGTTTGGTTAAAACGCGTCGTCACGCAGAGAGGAGTCCGCCTGATGACGTCACCGTGGTCCTGGCCTCTGATTGGCTGACTGGGATTGCGTGTCAACATGCGCCACCACCGAAGCATGATAATAGTTTGGACAGAGTTCTGCCTGGACAGTGAAGTGTGAAATAAAGACCATTTCCTCCAGTTTCTGTAGATTCTAATTAAACCTCAGAGCGACTGAAACCAGAACGATGAAAAACTCAAAGATGGAGAGAAGCACCTTCTTCAGAACGAAACTGGGTTTAAGATGCATTTTAAAAAACAGCTAATTGGGAGAAAATAACAGATCACTGCAAGTCCAACATTTTTCTCCAGGAGAATCTGATTAATGATTTACTGTGTTGGTTCAGGGCTCAGCTTGTTTACTTGCCACTGGATCTTCTGTTGCCAACCAACATGATGCTAGCTGCATTCCTGCACTAACTAGCTGTTTTTGCACAGATTGGTGATGCATTTGTGTTGGACCCATTAAGCTATAGCTAGCTTACATCGTATGCTAATTTACAGATGACGCAACTTTGTCAAAAAGGGAAAAAAACAACAAATAATGATAGTAATAAAATCAACTTACAGAAACCAAACAAAAAATAACAATGAGGATAAAAATGTTATTTCTAATTTCAACATAACTTTTTACTCAGATACAGAAAGTTAAATCTCATCCAATCAGTGATAAGAAAGAGACTCTTTAGGTTCCTGAGGCCCTGCAGGCGAACGCCGCCTGAAGAGCCGCCAGAGCGGGACGGCCGGCTGGACTGAACTGCAGCCAAGCCTCAAGGGGTCACCGCCGAGCCAACAAGTCCCGTCACCGTGGCAACAGCTGGAACAGTAGTGGACCAGGACAAGAGAAAACCTGCACAGACTGCAGAGCAACACGGATGTTTCCATGGTTTTTCTGCAGCTGGTTTTTATTCATCTCTGGAATGAAAAACGTTTAGACTGCGAGTCAATTTCTGCAAAAGTTAAAGAAACAAGATGAGTCTGGTGAGACTAACACTGGTCAGGAGAATAAAACCGGCCAGAGAAAAAACAAATTACTGCAAAAAAGGAAAACTTCAGACTAAAGAGCAACAATATAAGACAAATAAAAAAACACAAAGGTTGAAACTTTCCAAATAAGAAACTCTGGTTGATTAGACAAAGAGTGGAGGTGGAGCTGAAAGCAGCTGAAATCACTGCAAAATTATCATAAAGAAACAAAAAGAGAAACAAAAAGCAAAACGAGCCACCAATCACAGCGCAGCGCCAGGAGGCCGCTGGCATCACTCAGCCAATCACAGGACAGGTTCAGTTCACCAAACCTGCTTGTTGTTTCCAGAAACCGTCTGAGATCTTCTCTGGACAGATGCTCACTTCGCTGACATCAGCAGGAATAAAATGTTTCCACTTCATGTTCTGCTTCTCATCCTGTCTTCATCAGCAGCTTCTGGGTTTCTGCTGTTTCCTCCTGGAAACTGACAACAAAATAAGAACAAGATCAACACAAAGATCAGATTTTCATACAATTACATTTAAAAAAGCATCCATACAATAACTGGAAATGTTCAACAATATTTCACTTATCCTGAAATCTCTCAGGTTCTGGGTGAACAGAAATCCACAGACTGACAGAGAAAACGTAACTGGTCCAAGTTTCACTTTAGAAACAGAGAAAGACAGAAGTATTTATTTTATTTAAATGTCTTTTACATTCTCTGGCCATTTTCTGTTGTTGAAAAACTTACTATTGTTTTTCTGAATCATAGGAAACAAAATAAAGTTTAGGATGGAAAAACTTTCATGTTTGCTGGAAGGAAAACATGAAGTTCAGCTGCTACTCTGTGCTGCCACCGCCTGGCCGCGGGATGAACTGCAGCTGGCAGAAAAACTGGTTTTAACCCTGGAAAACTAAAACAAATTACATAAATAAAAACTGTAACCAGTAAATACTCCCCTCAAATAAATAAATGTACCTAGAAATAAAAATAGATAAATATAAAAAATAGTATTTACTTAGTAAATCAGTTGTATTTATGTATTTCATTTGGATGTTGATATAAAATGTCAGAGGGCAAAGGAAGACTAGAGGAAGATTAGAGGAAGACTAGAGGAAGATTATAGGAAGATTAGAGGAAGACTAGAGGAAGACTAGAGGAAGACTAGAGGAAGATTAGAGGAAGACTAGAGGAATACTAGAGGAAGATTAGAGGAAAACCAGAGGAAGATTAGAGGAAGACTAGAGGAAGATTAGAGGAAGACTAGAGGAAGATTAGAGGAAGATTATAGGAAGATTAGAGGAAGACTAGAGGAAGATTAGAGGAAGATTAGAGGAAAACCAGAGGAAGATTAGAGGAAAACCAGAGGAAGATTAGAGGAAGATTAGAGGAAGATTAGAGGAAGATTAGAGGAAGACTAGAGGAAGACTAGAGGAAGATTAGAGGAAGACTAGAGGAAAACCAGAGGAAGATTAGAGGAAGATTAGAGGAAGACTAGAGGAAGACTAGAGGAAGATTAGAGGAAAACCAGAGGAAGATTAGAGGAAGATTAGAGGAAGACTAGAGGAAGATTAGAGGAAGACTAGAGGAATACTAGAGGAAGATTAGAGGAAAACCAGAGGAAGACTAGAGGAAGACTAGAGGAAGACTAGAGGAAGATTAGAGGAAGATTAGAGGAAGTTACTTTTATGTTCTTACGTTTCACTAAGAGTGTTTTTTTCTGTCAGAAATAAATAAATGAAACAGATAAATTAAGTTCCCATAAAACTTTTTGTTTCAATTTCATGGGGAAATGTATTTATTGGAGTACTTATTGATTACTTTTGAGACAGTACTAATTATGTTTAGAGCTAAACAGCTCTGCACATCTTCCTGTGATTCTCTCTTTGTACCTTGAAGGCTACATGAAACCTGATCAAACTGATCGGGTTTAGGTTCCTTAGCGCCTCCTGGAATCGATAAGAGATTTATGAAGTCGTATGAAGGGCCTTGTTCACCTCTTAGAAACATTTAGTTTCTGTTTGTGTTCAGGAGACATCTGTTCTTCTGTCCTGCTGTTTCAGCTTTTTCCTCTGGATTTGTCTGTTTGGGACATTAAGTAAATCCGCCTGTTTCCCGTCAGTCGGTCCAGAATCCAGAGGCCTTCAGTTCTTCGGTTCCTCTGCTGAGATCTCAATATGTTTGTTTCCATCTGTGAAGAGCATCAGGTCACAAGGCTGAACAGAGTAAAACCAAAGCAAACAGGCGTGCAGCTTAAAGATCTGCTGCTGGATCAATAATCTGATGTGTAACGACGCCACTGTGAAAAATGTAATGCTTCATTTGTTGATCTTTGTGTTTTTATGATGTAAAGCACTTTGAACAAATAAAGCTTGATTTGATTTCCTCCAGCTGCTTCAGTTCTTAATAATCGGTTCGGTTTGAAAGCAAACTGCTCCCTTCGCTGTTTCTGACCCGCTGCTGGACGGATCGATGGAGCTGTCAGGTTCTGTTTTGTCTGAGTTTTTGCTCCCGGCTGACTCCGGGTCGGATCCGCAGAGAGCCGAGGATCGGTTTTCAGCGTGAGAGCAGTCTGGGTAAACAGGTCTGGGTCAACAGCGGAGGCCCAGGAGGCGGAAGGACGGTCGGGAATATCCAGGAGATCCTTCACTCTGGAGACGGGAGCCATCGGATCTGTGTGAACATCACGGCTGCAGCGTCAGCAGCGCAGGAGGGGAAACAAACGAGCTTTCTTTTCCTCGCTCTGATGTATGGAGATGGTTGGTCGAACACTCATTCACCTCTGCTGTATACAGCAGATCAAAGACACAAGAAAGATGAGTTTCTTTGGGTGCGGCAGAGGCGGAGGGGTGAAGGCTTTTATCCCATGTATGAAGTTCTTGGGTTCAAACCCCGATGACCTTCGCCGCATGTCTTCCTCCTCCGTCACAACCTGCTTCCCTTCCTGACAAGCATCACATTAAATCCACCAGAACCAACAAAACTTTGTTAAAACTTGTTTTTTGACAATTTGTCGACATTAAAGTGATAATTTATAGGCTAATAACATCAACTTCAATGAAAATCTAGAAAAGTCAACTCACTCCGATTATTAGAAAACCGTTTGGGTCTCACATTTGAAGTCACACTTTCATTATTTATGAGCTGAAAACAAAAATCTTGTAGGTTTACCAGAGAATCTGTTCAGAGGATCTGAACATTTCCAGACAAAATCTCACCAGAAGTCAGAACCGCCAGCGCATGCTTCATCTGGCAGCGGACTTTACTTTGTTTATACACGTATTTACTTTTATGTGTTTGTAAGTGGCTCTGTGTGTCTTTGGTATGAAGATGATAAGAGATGAAGTTAAACTTGTTAAACTAAAACGTTTCTAAAATCAAAGAAAACAGCAGCTTCAAGCCAAACAGGGAGGCAGCTGCAGCTCCAGCAGGTTCTGGATCCCTTTATGTCCGATGTTGGACCTGAAGTCGTGTTGGCTCTTTAATGACTGTTGAATCGATGACGTTAGCAAAGATTCTGGTGAAACAGCCAAACCCTGAGTCACCAGCTGCTCTTATAATCCAACTCTGAAGGCAGGTAGAGTGAAGTTTAATGTTCTTGTTAGTTTAAAGTCTCAGTTTCTGCCATGCCAGATGAATCATGATGCTTTTGCTCCAGGAGGGCAGCTGGTAAGGTTGGCCGCAATAAAACATTCAACATGGAGGGCTCTGCTCAACTCAGGTAAAGCAGGTAGATCAAGGTTAGTAATTCATCATTTTAAAAAATATTTTCTGCCCAATGAAGAATCTTTCTTTGCACCATCAAATTCAGAGGTTCAACAAAAGAACCAGCAGTGCTAACTAAAAACTTAGCCGCGCTAACACTGAACTACTTATCAAAAACAGCAATAAAGCGCAATTCCAGTGTAGCAGCTAATGCTAAAGCGCTATACCAGTATTGTAAGTAGTAGCAGCTAATGCTAAAGCGCTATACCAGTATTGTAAATAGTAGCAGCTAATGCTAAAGCGCTATACCAGTATTGTAAGTAGTAGCAGCTAATGCTAAAGCGCTATACCAGTATTGTAAATAGTAGCAGCTAATGCTAAAGCGCTATACCAGTATTGTAAATAGTAACAGCTAATGCTAAAGCGCTATACCAGTATTGTAAATAGTAACAGCTAATGCTAAAGCACTATAGCAGTATTGTAAATAGTAGCAGCTAATGCTAAAGCGCTATACCAGTATTGTAAATAGTTGTTTTCCTCCATCATGGTTCAACATCTCTACATTGGCCCAGAAGTCAGACCAGACCTAAACTCTGTGGCCATTTTGTTTTAAGGAGAAAGAGGCGTTCTCTTTCAACCCTTACTGTCCTATTATGACCTTTAACCTTTAGCCTGCTAACCGAGGCCTGCAGAGTCGTAGATGGAGCCGTTGAGTTCATCTGTCACGCTGTGACGTTGGGTTCAATCTGCTGGGATGTCTGAGATGTTTTGCTCTCTGGAGAATGATGGACTTCAGGTGGTTTGGGCATGACCTTTGACCTTTGACCAGCTGCCTTTCTGAGATCACTCCTGATATCTTTCCACCTTCACACACATCTGTATGTTTCAGAGAGGCAGCGACTGAGACCATTTCTGAGGATACTTTGCTCGACTTTTAATGTATCCTGTTTCTATGGCAACGAGGAGAGGTCAGTCAGTGAGCAAACGGTCCGATAAGTCCTTCCCCACAACTTCTTTAAGTCTTTAAAACACTTCATCAACTAGACATTGCAACTTCACTTCATCAGTGTAAAAACTCTATTGAATGGATTTAATGGAGCCAAATAAATAAAACAGAAACTTTCCACAACAGTTTGGTTACCAATAAACACAGATTATTGAATCCCGGTGAGCAGAGCTCATTTTTTTGTTTAATTCTTTAGCATTATAGCTACGTACGCGTGTGTATCAACATGGTTGTGTTTAGCGCTTTAGCATTAGCTTCCACATAGCGCTTTAGCATTAGCTTCCACATAGCGCTTTAGCATTAGCTTCCACATAGCTCTTTAGCATTAGCTTCCACATAGTGCTTTAGCATTAGCTCCCACATAGCGCTTTAGCATTAGCTTCCACATAGCGCTTTAGCATTAGCTTCCACACAGCGCTTTAGCATTAGCTCCCACATAGCGCTTTAGCAATAGCTTCCACATAGCGCTTTAGCGTTAGCGGAACTGAAGCGTAGCCCTCACAGATAGATGTAATGACATATTAAAACCGGTGGAGTGCCACATACTATGTTGTGTTGTTGGCACTCGGTCGTATCAACAAGGTTAAAATTTGCGCTTTAGCTTCTGCTAAATACCTGTTTTATTTTTTATGCCTTTGGAAACCGTTTCTTTTGATATCTAGAGGTTCTTTGATGTCTTAAGTTAAATTTGACCAAAAGAAGATTAAACTAAGTTTCTGGAGCTTTATGTCTCAATGTTTTCCCTCATTTCATAAAATACTGATGCAGTCACTGATAAAATGAAATGTGTAAACTGATGGTGAAAGGTTTGAAGGTCTTCCTGAGGGGATATCTGATGCCTCCACATCCAGGCGCCGAGGGAACGGCCGTGCTGTTGGGAAGCAGACAAGAGTCCGACTGTGTTTATTTTAAAAGTGGACTTCCAGTAGGAGGTGAGGTGTGACCGATCCCAGGACAGCTCTTTAACAGGTAATGGACCTGGTGATCAAACATCTCACGCAGAGTGGAAAAGAAGCAAGGGAAGTCATTATGTCACAGGAGAGAAGGGTCTGGATTGGACAGGAGGCTCCTGAGCAGCTGCTATAAAACCTGAAGCTGCAGAATGAAAAGAAACGAAGAGAAGACGACGGACAGCAGAGTTTTATCTCCAGAATCAAGGTACAAGCGGCATGAAACTGGATGAACCTGCAAAAAAATCACTTTCTTCAATCCAAATGTTTTTACTCTAAATGCCTAAACTTAGATTGAGCAAATGTTGAATTTCTTGATGCTTCTGTAGACTGTCAGTAAGAAATGTTCTAACTATTGCAGTGCTCCTACTTTGTGACACTTTTCTTGTGTAAAGTTGCTGTTTTCTGTATAACTTTGAAAACATCTTTATTTCTGCATAAAAATCCAGCTGAAGCAGCTAAACGCCGCAGAAATGAAACAGATCTTAGGAGGGCAGTTCTGGAGAAGGTGCACCTCCTGCATTAGGCTGCAGGGAGGAAACTGAGTCCAGCAGAACAAGGAGTGTGTGTGTGTGTGTGTGTTTTATCTGGATGTGTGATGGAGGGAATGCATCAGCGAGCTTGTAAGTGACACTCAAAAGGCGTTTATTTGCAGGAATGGAAAGTGCTAAAATTAGAAGATGTTGCTGGACAATAAGTTTGAGCTAAAAGTGTCCTGCTGTCTGTCTGTGGGAGCCAGTTGTGTTTGAAACCATGACTGGGAAGGTTAGCTCAGGTTTGAATCAGAGGATGTTTTAACAGATTCATTCTCTCTCCTGCTTTTAGGTTCTGAATAATAATATAATTATTCAGAATGATGTGAGGATGAAATATTTTTACTTCATCTGCAGAGAAGAATAATTTTAAAGTTTGTTTGGGTTAATTAAGTTTTTGGTCTGTTATTCAATTGGGGAAAATTTTTATTTTTTTCTTAAGTTTTTATTTTATGTAGTTTTATCCCCATAACCATGTTCAGTTGTGCAGCTTGTCTTTTTTTTTTATCAGGTTCTTAAATCCGACTGAGCTCAGAGTTTGATTGTCAGCATTCTGCTGTGATTCGTTGCTGTTCAGATGCGGCTCTGCGGCCATTTTCTCATCATCTGCCTGCTGTCCATCATCCTGCAATGCAACGTCCTTGGAGTCCAACAGCAGCCGGCTCAGGTCAAGACACAGAAACACACATTTATAAAAGAGGAACCAGAACTAAACCAAACTAACCTCAAGTCAGTTTCTGAAGCATTAGAATCAGGGCTTAGTACAGGGTTCATTCTCCAACTGCAGTCTTTAGAGACAAACAGGCAGTGAGGAAGTCAGAAACTAACTCACACCACAACTAAACCACAACTAAACACAACTAAACCACAACTAAACCACAACTAAACCAAAACTAAACCGCAACTAAACCACAACTAAACCAAAACTAAACCAAAACTAAACCGCAACTAAACCACAACTAAACCACAACTAAACCAAAACTAAACCGCAACTAAACCACAACTAAACCACAACTAAACCGCAACTAAACCGCAACTAAACCACAACTAAACCAAAACTAAACCACAACTAAACCAAAACTAAACCACAACTAAACCAAAACTAAACCAAAACTAAACCACAACTAAACCAAAACTAAACACAACTAAACCAAAACTAAACCACAACTAAACCAAAACTAAACCACAACTAAACCACAACTAAACCAAAACTAAACACAACTAAACCAAAACTAAACCACAACTAAACCAAAACTAAACCACAACTAAACCACAACTAAACCAAAACTAAACACAACTAAACCAAAACTAAACCACAACTAAACCAAAACTAAACCACAACTAAACCACAACTAAACCAAAACTAAACACAACTAAACCAAAACTAAACCACAACTAAACCAAAACTAAACCACAACTAAACCACAACTAAACCAAAACTAAACACAACTAAACCAAAACTAAACCACAACTAAACCAAAACTAAACCACAACTAAACCACAACTAAACCAAAACTAAACCACAACTAAACCACAACTAAACCAAAACTAAACCACAACTAAACCA